>PVLD010002349.1:0-168570 GCA_004027595.1 Dinomys branickii | reverse complement strand
AGGACAGCCAGCTAGGATTTTTTCCCAATTTGTGGGTTTTCTTTTTACTTTGCTGGTGATTTCTTTAGATGTACAAAAACTTTTCAGTAGGATGAGGTCCCAATTATTGATTCTTTGAAGTGTTTCCCTTGCAGCTTCGTTCTTGTTCATGAACTCTCTGCCTACTCCTATGTCTTCCAGATTTTTACCTACTTTGTCCCCATGCTCTTGATGGTGACTCTTCTGGGGAATTCAGAAACCCACGGCTGCAGCACCCTTGACAACCCAAGGCGGCAGTGGGTCCTTCAGACTGTCCTTTATTATGTTCCCTCACGGAACTTTCTCCTTAGCTGTAAAGAGTTGAACCCCATGGAAATTATATCCCATTGCCCTCACTGGTTAAGTTGTCAGGGGCTTTGCAGGGGGAAATATAGGAGCCGTGACAGCAGACACGACTGCCCTGCTGTGCCCTTACACCCTTCTCCCTTGATTTCCAGGAGCCTGCTCTCCAGTGGCATCCTGGAACTGTTATTGTGCCATATTACAATATAGTGCCCCAAGGAGGGAAGACATAGGCAAAGAGAGGACGCAGGGGTGTCATTAAGATCCTCCCAATTCTCCAGAGCAAATTGGAAAATCTGCCCTAAACAGGAATTCACGGCTGCACTTGGTTCTTGTTATTTGACTTTGGTATCTGCTATGGTTTGAATGTCACGTCCAAAACTCATGTTGAAATTTAATCGACATAGTAAGAGTACTAAGAGGTGGGGCCTTTAAGGGGCTATTAAGAGCAGATTAATGCCATAGGAGTGGGCTTAATGGGATTAACCGCAGGAGTGGGCTCCTTGTAAAGGATTCCTTCAGCCAAAATCTTTGTCTGTCTACCTGTGTTTGCTCACTTGCTGGCTATCACATTGTGCTGCACCAAGGAGGCTCTCACTGGAGGTTGCTGCCGGAATGTTGAACTCCCCTATCTCCAGGACTTTAAGAAACAAATTATTCTGTTCATATTTTACTCAGTCTATTTCTGGTGTGGCAGCAGAAAGCAGACTAAGACACTATCCTTAAGAAATTTCCTACCTTTGGGCAAGAGTCTGTGCTTGATTCATTTCTCCCCATGCCATAGGTGCTGCATTTACTGGGCCCTCAAAGCCTGTTTGTTGAGTGGATAAATGTGCAGGAGAACAGCAAATATCACATGATGTGAGTTAGTGTGGACACAATATGCAGTGTGTAAGATGCAAATCAAAACTTTGACCAATGACTTTGATCCATGTAGGAATTTAAATGAACACCAGACTTGTACACAGAGTTTTCGGATGTTTTCAGTTTTTCTACATGAAAATATAACGATTGTTAAATCTGTGAATTCTAGACCATGTTGGATAAAAAAATGTATTATGCCTTCTCTTTTATACTCATCACAAAAACAGCAAATAAAGTGCAAAATTGTAGTTAGGTGTAGAGGCAAAGAGGAAAAACAGAAGTATCATGAAAGGATGTGTTAGTCTCCTTTCTGTCCCTGTGGCACAATACTTGCGACTGTCAACTTATAAAGAGGAAACATTTATTTTGACTCCTGTTTTTGATCCATGCTCACTTTGTTTGTTGCTTTGGGTCTGTGGAGCACAGTCTGTCATGGCAAGACAGACAGATGGCAGAGGAAGATGGGCACCTCACGGCAGCTGGGAAGCGCTAAGGGGAAAGGTGAAGTGCCCTCTTCCCAGGCCTGCCTGCTACCTCAATTCCTTCCACTTGGGCCCACGTTTGAAAGGCTCCACCAGCTCCAATAATGCCATAGGCTGGGGGCCAATCCTTTAGTCTGCACATTTGGAGACAGTCGAGATCCAAGCTGTAGCAGAGTTTTGGCATTAAAAATGTGCACTACTATATGGAGAAATAACGGCATTTCATAGCATGTGACTATGTATGCTCTGTAAGCTTAAGATCATGCAATTGAAATTTAATTTCTAAGTTCTGAGAATGCTGGCTGAGAGTTAGAACATTGAATTGTACAAAGGTAAAGAGAGGAGAGGGCCACATATCTTTTTTGGTCAACTATCCCCTGGCTCTTTTCCAGAGGTGACATTGTTCGTGAGGCATGTGAGCACTGTGCTCCAAAATTCCAGAGTGAATCACTGACAGATCTCAAAGTTTTAGCTGTATTATGGTCTCTATTTTATTTCAATTTTTTTCATGCTATGCCTACTTCATAGGAATAAAATCAAGGGAATAAATTCCTGAGGTGCCAAATTTCTTTCAAATTGCATATGCCTGTTCCCCCCATCTGGGATCTTTGACTCAGTATGAATCTTTGACACTCAGCCTTTCTTCCCATTCCTGAAATGGCCCTATCCATCTCAAAGGACTGAAAGCCAAGTAGATAAAACCCTGTGACCCAGGGCAGGCTGGAAGTAGTTCTTGTTATCAAAGTTCAGTGTACAAGTCTGCAGTTAGTTATCTAGGGACAATGTCCAGGGAGGTAAAATGACTCATCACGGTTATCACCCCTCACACAGCCTGTGGACTGTGCAGGGATGGAGTGAAGGTGCTGTCTCCTGTCCTTGACCATTTGCATATACCATTCTCCAAGGCAGTTTAAAATCCAGTTCGTAAGCCTGACTGGGAACAATAAACACTGAAGAACCTGTTCTCTCCTTGTGAGGAGGTGCTCAGACATTCAGAGTTCTCACCTCTTTACCATGTCTGCAGTGGACACATTCTTAGTTGACAAAGTCAAGCAAAGGACATGTAGATGTAGCTTTCTTTTGTAAGACCTATGCAGTGACATTTAAACAAAGAGTTCGTAAGAGGAAAGAGGTAGCGCTGTTCCCACTCTCCATCATTTACTTTTCAATGAATCAGTTCTTTACTGGAAACTTTCGAGAATGCTCTAGAGAACTACTGTCCACCAGGACTCTGTGCCCTTGATCTTCACTTCCTGTGTAGTAGGCATCAACCACATGCAGTACTGTGCATTTCAAATGTGACTCATGTGGTGGAGGAAATACTATACATGTTAAGTTTGATTTAGGTGTATTCAATTTAAATAATACCAATATGTTTGGAGAATACAACTCTAGAATTTAAATATTTAATTTCATGCTTGTTTTAAACAGACCGAAGTGCAGCCGGGTGTGGTGGCTCACACCTGTAATCCCTGCACTTGGGAGGCTGAGGCAGGAGGATTGTTGTGAATTCAAGACCAGCTTGGGCTACAAGGTGAGCTCAAGGCCAGCTTGAACTGTGTAGCAAAGCCCTGTCTCAAAAGAACAAAAAACCCATAAACAGATAGAAGCAGCTGGAGGAATGTATTGGAAATGCTGAAACATATCAGGGTTATGATTCTCACTCAAACATGAAGATGTTTCATTTATAAGACTAAATGGCTTCCAGGTTAAGGCACTGGACTAAATTACAGTTTATCTTTTCTCTTTCTCTTCTTCCAAGCATTTTTCCCCCTTTCCCTCCAAACCCCCTGCAAACGTGATATTGAGTTGTCAATGGCAATAGACATAATGTCAGAGATAATGGGAAGGAGAGCGTTAACAGATGTTGAATTGTAAATTTTCTAGAATTCTGAAAATAGACGGAAACATAGTGAAGGGTGAGAGAGGCGTGAAGAAACCACAGCTGGAGCTGATGCGTAGTAGAGCTCAAGGACAATTTGTCCAGAAAACTCCTGGAAAGAGAAGCTTTAGACTTGGAATTCTTCGGTGATCAAAGACAAGAGAGATGGGTGGAAAATAAGGGGTTAACATGGGATGCAGCTAAGGAACAGCTTTGTTGGGTAGATCGCCATCAATTTCCTTACCACAATTCCAGACTTACCCGTGAGCAAAATTTAGAGGAATATTATGCACCTTCTCTTCAAAGTGCATAAGCTCTCTGAGAACGAGGGGTTGCTTGCGTGAGGTGGGAAGCCCGGGATGGAACCTTCACTGAACTATTTCTAGAGCATCCGAGAATGTAACCCTCTCTGCTTGTCTACTCCATCCGGAAATCCATCAATGTAGGGTACCCACGCAGTATTCCATTGTGTGAGAAGGCCATCAAGAAAGCACACAGAGACTCATAATGAGTGGAATGGAAATTGACAATTATCAACCACCCAAGATTCCCAATTACCAATACTTGAAGGATGCAGGAAACAAAAAATATCCTGAGAATGACAGTGTCTAAATGTATTACAAATTAACTCTGGGTATGGAGTTAATGTCTGAGGGGTCACCAGTAGAGAAATGCCATTGATTCCACAACAAAGAACACTTATTTTTTGTCTTTTTGAGGCAGAGTTTCACTATGTAGTTCAGGTTGCCCCTGAACTCATTTTGTAGCCCATGCTGGCCTCCAGCTCACAGCAATTCTGCCTCAGCCTCCGAGGGCTGGGATTATAGACACGTGTCACCCTAACTGGCCTTAGAATTCTCACTTTTGAGTGGTTTATGTGCTATGAACTTTGATTCAGAGAAAAGCTGGAGCTTTACCTCTGAGTCACATAGTTCCTCATGAACCAATACTTACTAGCAAGTGCAAATACTTATATCTTACTTCTCACGTTAGTACTCAACTTAGTGTCAAAGCCCACAAATGCCCTGAGATTTCAAGACAGATTACAAATATTATCAATCTTGCCATTGTAAAAATCTGAGGTTACTTGAAGATGGGAGTGGGTATTTGAAGAGAGGGGCCTAAAGGATCTGTCAACAGCAGGCTATTTTTAGACTAAAACCCAAGCTACAGTGCCCAACATTGGTGGGATGGCAAATAGCAATGTCAGCATGTTATCTGAGATTACAAATAGAAAAACTAGACATATAATATTGTAATACACCTTTTACAAACTAGACAGAGGGAGAAAAGTGACTGGAAGTGTTACAAATGAGCAAAGTTCACAGCTTTTGTTCTCCGGAGTAAGCAAGTATTGCTTAAGTAGAAAAAGTACAATCCTATTTACATTTATTAAGATAATATCAGGAAAAACACAAACTATTTAATGTGATAGTGTTTCAGAGTTACAGCAAGGAGAGATAAAATAATGTAGGTTAAGAAAATTTTTTTTTTACGATTTTTTAAAAAGTCTTTTTATTAAAGGCTTCTTTACTTTTAACCATTGGTTTGATTAAAGTAATAAAACACGATACACTCAACTTTCAGAGAGCACTTGAAACAGTCTGAGGAAATGGTGTGGCTCAACTGAAAAAAATCTGCTCAGTCAAGTACAATTATCTGAACTTTAATACTTGTATATTATAAAAGATGTATCAATAAATGAAGAGATACATGAGCAAGAAGTTTACACCAAGAAAAACATCCAACTTTAGGCTTTCAATTTATGTGCTATAAGGCAGTTTAAGAGCCTAATTTCTGTTCAGATCATTGAAGAGTTGTAATATAAGTGTTTCAAGTCTCAAAAAACTCATGTTTGTTATTTTTTCAATGGGTATACCATCCATATTTTAAAAGTATTTTAATCTAAATATGATTGCTCACTTCATTACACAAAAGCTTTGCTAAGTGAAGAAGGATGTATGTAGCTATCAAAACAAATATCCCTGGGTCTTGGGTCACCTGTCTTTCTCAATATTTCTCATGCATGTTATCATGAATGAATTTTTCCCCTCATCTCTTCCCCAGTTTTTGGGTTCCTGTCCATTGTGGTCATTCTGTCCAGCTTTGCCTATTGTTCCATGGCTGTCCTAGTACTGAGAGCTACTTTTATCTCCATTAGGAACAATGACCTAGACCTACCAGCTTGAAACGCACATTTGCTGCATGTTATCAGGAGGACTAGCTCTTTTTATATGCCATAATAACACCAGTAGTAGAATCCATAGACATTTTGCAACACCTGCAGGTTAATTGATTTACTTCTCCATATTATTAAACAGCATTAATCTCATCAATCTGAAGAAAACATGTCTCTAAATGCTTAACTGTCTTATCCAGAGGATTGGTCAGACATACAACTAAAATTTGAATCTAGAAACCCTTTTCTTGGTCAAGGTTTTCTCTAAATCTTTTTTTTTCTTTCTTTTTTTTTTTTGGGCGGTACTGGAGATCAAACTCAAGACCCTGCACTTGTTAGGCAGGTGCTTATTTCCACTGAGCTATATCCCCAGCCCCAGTTTTCCCTAAATCTTGATCACTCTGTTTCTGGGTGTTTCCAGGATGCCATGAATGACTCACTGTTTTTCTTGGCCATTTTGAGCATGTAAGAGAGATTTTTGAAAATTTTATATATTTTAGCCTCATGTTAGCACTACTTTGGAAAATGGTATCAATTTATGTTACAAAGAATGAATAGTTCATGCTTGTTATTTTGTGTAGGCAGACAGCGTGCTGTAGTGAAAACTCATGGCTTTGAGTCACAAAGCCTTTCATTGTTATTCTGAGAAAGATACTTAACTTCTCTGAACCTCCATGTCTTGGTCTCTAAACAAGACATAGAATGTTGGTTTGAAAATTACCAGGATGATGGCAATCAGATTCCTGTCACTAACGGATGTCTTTACATGCTACCGCTCACCCCATCTTACCTCAGACACCCTATGTCCTCCAGTGAGCCATTCTTCCCTCCTCAGAGGACATTCTCTTTCTCCTGCACTGTGACAGTTTCCACCTTGAGCTGTTCTGCTTTTCATTATTTCTCCCTGTTGTCTTGTCTAGTTGGCTGTGTAATTAAAATGGTTGTAGTTCCCTTTCCTCTCATTGTTTCTTCTAGGCTGTGACAGTGGGTGAGGCCTCAGCTGAGCCAGTATAGCCCAGGGGAACTGAGGGGTGGGCTGGGGATGGGAGGCTCCCTCCCGTCTCCTTTAGCTCTATCTACAACAGGTCCTTGTGTTCCCTCACACCCAGCAGCCCGTGGGGACATGAGTGAGTGCCTCTCTGTAGTCTCTGCGGCATCTCTCTGCTTATCACCTGCCACAGTCAGCCGCCCCATCGCTCTTCCTGTCTGTGCTGTGCTAGTGAGCAGACACTTGTTAACCTTGACATTGTCTCTCGAAGCCATCGTGACAGCGTCCTTCAGCCTGGCTCCCAGGCTCTGCCCAGGGAGGAGGAAAGCCATGCCGGAATATCATTCTCTCAGTAAGCCAGAACATTTTAACCACTCTATTTCTGTCCACACAATCCAGGGAGGCTGATAGCCTTTTCCTTGTAGAATTTCTTACAGTGAATTCAGGTATTTTGGAATATTGAATCACAGTGAGACTTACTGAATGGCAACATCTCAAAAGGAGTGAATGTTAAAGTTATTTCTGAAGGGTTCATAATGTTTCCTATAAGGACGTGGTCCTAGGGAGGTGATAATAAATGTCTTGGCAGCAGAATCTTCTCAGGCCAACCTGAGCAGACAGGGAAAATCTACAGTCCACTCACAGAATTGCTCCCAGGCAGAAATATCCCAGAGGTTGTTTGAGCAACTCATGTGAGTTCATAATTCAGCATATTCTGGTTAAGCAACTACTATGTGCAGTGTGTCCTTCTGGGCATGTGAAACATCACAGATACACTCCCTACCCTCACATTCAAAGGGAGGACTGGTGAGCAAAACAGCAGTATGTGATATACAACAGTGATTGTGATGGAGAAAAGAAAGACAAGGGAATGTTTCCTAGGGCTGCTGTAACTAATTATCATAGAAGTGATGGCT
This sequence comes from Dinomys branickii, assembly GCA_004027595.1. NCBI lineage: Eukaryota > Metazoa > Chordata > Mammalia > Rodentia > Dinomyidae > Dinomys > Dinomys branickii. The sequence goes on along the minus strand of PVLD010002349.1, from coordinate 160,937 downwards.
TAAAATCATAGCAATTGGGCTGGGCATATAGCTCAGTGGCACAGTGCCTACCTGGCAAGCGCAAGGTCCTGAGTTCGATTCCTGGTACAAAAAAAAAAAAAACCACCAAAAAATTAAATCATAGCAATTACATCCCATATCAGAGTTGTCAGCAGGACCAGATTTCATTCTGTGACTATAGGACAGAATCTTTCCTTTGCTCATGCATCGTCATGTGAGTCCAGACTCCTTGGGCTGTGGCTGCATCATGCTGATCTCTGTCCCTGTTTGTAGCCTTCTCCTCTAATCTCCTAAGGCCTCTGCCACTGGACTCAGGGCCCTCTTAGGTAATCCACGGTGATCCCATTCCAGCATCATCACCTTAATTTCACCCGCAAAGACTCTTTTTTTAAGTAAGGTCACATTTACGGGTCCTAGCCTGTGAAACTCTTTTGGGGAATTACAGAATAACCAAGTACAGGTAGGGAGGTAGAGGGCGGTGGGGCCAGGGGTGGTTTTAGATGGGTATCAGGGGAGGATTCTGGGGTATGTGCAGAAATGTTAATTGAGAAACTTGCTACTTGTGCAGCTGAGGAATGACATTCCAGTGGAAAGAATAGTGAGACTGTGTTGCACAAAATGGTCACAATCCTGACGGTTGTAAAAATACAAGGGTAAAGTCAAGCCACTGAAGGGAAAGATGGTAGGATATGGGGTCACAGAAGAATCAAGAGTCCAGAGCCTACAGGCTTAGCAGCCATTATGCAGCCAGGCACTGGAACCTTTCAAGAACAACGTGAGTGTTCATGAACCTGGTGCCTAGCTGAGCACTTGTTTCCCGGCACCATGTTCTGAGAGCACCAGGTCACTGCCTTGACATTCTGAGTACCAAGCGAAGCTCAAAACCGGACTGCTGTTTCTGCTCCTTGCTTCAGGAATGTCCTCTTTGCACTTTCAGGCTCTCTATGTCCTCCCGTGGTCCCCTGTACCCACAGTTATCCAGTTAAGGGCGCAACAAAGTAAGGCCTCTTCCTAACCTGTGCAGCCCAGGTCTCCGGGGCCGGCTGGGTTCCAGTGTGCTCAGCAAAATGTGTCTAGCCCGGAGGTCTTTCCTCATTTTACGTTTAAATGTTCTTTGCTTCGAGTGTAGCTGGGACTTTTAAAGGCGCTCCCTTTTGTTTTTCCTCGATTTTAAGTTTTATTATTGGCTCCTGCTCATGGGGACAGACAGAGGCAGCTTTCAAGGCTGGCTGGCTTGTTTTCCTGCTTTTGCAGCTATAATTCCACTTCCATTATTTATCGGTAACTTCCACCTGTAAGCCACAATGAAAATCCGGGGGCTGAGCAGCATTGCTGACTTCAAGGTACATGGAGAATTTCAAAGACACAGGTAGTCAATCACTTGGCCTTGGGGGAGGGCTGGGAGTTAAAAGGCTACCCGGACCATGCAAGCTGCTTCCCTGTGTTCTTCACTGCCAGGGTAACAAGAGAATTTGGCTTAGGTGCAGAAGAAGTCAGCTGGGTGACTTACTGTCACTCGTTATACAACCCAGGGCCCCCGCAAGCAGCACAGGAAGCAGTGAGAAAATAGAGTGCCCAGCACCTCTTGGGCTCATTAATGGAGGTGTTTTACTTTCCGGTTTCCACGTGTATCTATCACCCTAACTAAAATCACCCCAAGTATTGAACCATAGGGAAGTACATAAATGAAATAAAAGTAGTACATGTTTTTCTAATCAACTATATTTAGGACTAAGAGAATAAATCCCCTACCCCCATTCCCAGTGTACTTTTCCTTTCGCCCTGTACCTCATGTCTGAGATATTTGTGTCAAAACATGGTATTTGTATCAAAACATGAGAAGAGGGTGGAATTTACAAGCTTTCTTTTTGTGGTTGCATTTAGTTTTCTTCTCTTCTAAGAATGTAGGTGGAAAGATAATAATTACCTAGCCAGCATAGATCTCTTCTCCCCGAGCTTTCCACAAAGGCAATAAAACAATTCCTTCTTCAGTGTATCATGGAATAATATGGAGGAAAGGATGTTGAAAGGTGACTTTATAAGTGAAAAATATACTCTCATTAATGATTGTTCTGACCTTCCGAAGACTTTTGTGAAAATCTGCCTGCACTGCCTCTGTTCAGCCAGTCATTCTTGGTCCTATAATTTTTATCAAGCCTCTCAGTTGTAAGCTTTTCTCATCACAGTGCCATTAAATCCAACCTTGGTCTCTATTTAACCTGCCAGCGAAAGGACTTAGGCACATCTCCTTAACTGGAACTTACAAGTGAGTACTCATCAAGTTTCCGGAGCCACATGGGTAAATTCAGCCATCATGCGCCTTATGATAACATTACTAGAATGTACTGTACAAAATAAAGATAATACATAGATGGACACTTTGAGGCAGACATTTTTCTCCAAGGCAAATATCAAAATCCTATCACTCGGTCACTTTTCCTTTGTAGTAATTAAACAGGATAGAAGAGTTTTGAATGCCTGCCTAATACATAGTTGTTTTTCTTCCTTCTTCCATGCAAAAGAAAAAAGACTGAAGACATTTCCTTATTGAAGCAAAAACTGGGGAGCTGCACTGTAACTCCGCGTGAAAATGTAGCACTAAGGCAAATTGCAGACGCAGGTCGTTCAGAGGCAATAAGCCCTCCCGTCCCTAGCCCTCCGCCCTGACCCCAGCCTGCCCAATTTGGAAGCACTGCAGATTTCAGCCTGTGTGGGGAACATTCTCATGCACCAAACAGCAGGAGACAGGACTTGAAATTTTGCATATAATTTTATGGTGGAATTTAACAAGTGAAAGCATTAATTGGAAGGAAAAATACTACATTTGTTTTCCAGAAATGTCACACGCAATTATATTATTGGGTCTTTCACACATAAAGGCAGGTAATTGTAAAAACAGAGTAAAGAATCTTGATATAAAAGAATTTTAAAAAAACAAAGCAACACAGATTTTTGTGCAACTGATATTATCATGCATTTTCCTTTAGCTGTTAAATACATTTTGAATTTTCAAAAGTTTATTTACAAATTAGGAGCCATAGGTAAACATAATTGAGCAGATTTTTTTGCAAGGGATTAAAAGGTCATTGAGAATACCAACATCATGACAGATTTCTGGAAAATTGGCCTTAACTCTCATCTGAAAGGCCTGTAACAGGTTCCATCTGTTCAGCACACACTTGAAAAGAGTCTGGGATCCTAAGATGAGGTACAAAATTATCTGTGATGACATTGTCTTTCTTGTGAAGGCTGCTTAATTTCAACTGTGCTGTTTGGGGGACAAGAAGTCATTTTCATAAATATTTAATAGATCCCTTTCCGATTGAGATGCTCATATACACAGAGGACAGTTAGCCATTGCAATTTATTTTCAGTTCTATTTGGAATTCAATCCACTTCTGGTATGTACCTTGGCCTGATGTGCTGAGTAATGTGGAGACGGGAAATTTGAAGTGATAATTGAAGATATGAGTATTTGAGCTGGAAAGTTCCTTAGGCAGGGATGATATACTGGCATTTCCTTTGAAAACACCAACGGAAAGAAGTGAAAACATATTGTAAGGTGTGTAATCACTAAGAATGCAGCACATATATTTGAAAAGTCACTACATATCTGTTCAGGTTCCATTATCTTTATAAAGTTAGTTGCCTGTCATTTGAACTTTTATTTTCATACTTTAATCGCATGTTTTCTTTTGTTGCAGGGAGAGACACTCTTTCAGTTGCAACTTGTTTCTATTTGATAAAACACTAGAATGAGTCACAAGTGAAGATACCTTTGAGTTTCATTGGAAACAGATTCTTGCCTTATCCTCTCTATTTTTCTGGACATGAATAAAAATCAAAGATTCAGACATATCGTCTCTCAGAGTCGCTTGCTTAGGAAGAAAGCCAAATTGGCTGATGTATTCTCAGTATTTTCTCTTGTAGTAGGTTAATAAATAACATGGTAATTAAATATCACTAAGATTTGCCAGGTGCAATGAATTCCTTAAGAATTCATCATTGAAAATCTGAAAACATGATTATGAGACTTGAAATGAAGGCTACCTAAGAAAATAGAACTTGGGAGGAAAAGCTTCTACTCTGCGTATGATCGGTCACCCCTCAGTTTCTAAATGACAAAGGATGATTCCTCTTTTTCACACCTGTTCACTTGTGAAATGATGTTTACTTTTGAGGGGATGACTTTTTATAGGAAAAGTCCAATAAATTAACATCGTGCAAATATTGAACCACTGTCAGAGCCACTTGTGGCAAAGCTAAAGTGTCAGGGAGGCCTTGAGATCATTGCTTATAAACTCAGTCTTCCAGTAGAAAATAAACCAAGCAAGAAAGACTAATGTTTGCCAGCATTTACTATAAAATGAATTACTTCAGTGAATGTTTATTAGAGGGAATCTGACAAAAAGAAAGATCTAGAAAACTGTGGCTAGAGGTCTATAATGAATAACATTAAGGAAATAATGATAATAGCATATTCTATATTCAGTGAATGATACGTGTCAGCCTTTTCTTTTTATTAACTCAATTTAGAAAATTACATTCAAGAAATGGGGCATCTTTTTGTTGTTATTTTAGTAAAAGATGAGAATTTAAGTATTTTTGCAAGTAAGTTGATATAAAATGTGAGGCTATAGATGACCAGTGTTAAAATTAGAAGATGTCTAATAGCATTGGGAGGATTGGTACAATATTATGTGCTTTGCTACTGTCCTTATTGAATGAAATGCTCAGCGAATAGGTCAAAAAGCAGACTTGCGCAGGGTTACGTGAAAACAGGGGTGAGAAATATTGGTTCATAGGATTAAAACATGTATGTCAGAGCCTTGGTCTCTAGAAACAATGGGATTATAAGCACCGGGGGATTCATTCTCTATTTCTCACTTGGCTTCTTTCTGAATGTGTGGATCCTTGCTCAGATTGGAGGCACACCGAAACGGGTATTTTCATTGTCCAGCTCTATCACAAGGCAGAATGGGACTCCTAATTTTGGCTTCCAGGTTTGAAAGTCAAAGAGGAGGTTTGATTGGCTGAGATGACACCAAGTGCATGTCCCTGAGCCAGTCAGCTCTTTCGAGGGAGGGAGCTTCTCTAATAAGCACGGAGATGGGTTCAGGAGAACCAGCAGCACAGTCTCAGGCAAGTCTGATCCTGCGGCCAAGGAAGAGGAGATTTTTAAAAGGAAGGAAACTTTCAATCCAAACTCACGTTAAACAGGAGAAAAGTAAATGGCCCAGAAAAAATGATTGCTATTCTGAGCAGAAAAAATAGCAGCTATTTATTGCTTCTCTCTAACCTTTCCTGAGCATGGTTGCTGAAACAAATAGACAATTTCAATACAAGTTGTATTCCTCCCCCAAGTGCTAAGCCTTTGTTTTGGAATATGGTTAATAGTAATTAAAAAAAAAACAAAAACAAGGAATCTGAACAATGGAAAAATTTGAGAAACAGACATAGTCCCAAAGTGTAAGCAAAAAAGTACTAAGGAATATTCACTAATTAGATGTGAGACATAAAATGGTCAAAGATTAAAAAAATTTAAAGTGCTGTCTTTGGCAATGATTACATGGTCTGGGCTTCATGTGCGCATATGGAGCTTTGGTGTATTAAAGGCTTTTTGTAGGGGTGAGATGAGCTGATGCTTACAGGTGTTCTGGGGTCCCAGTTGATCTCTCCCTGCTCTGGTACTGATCCACTGAGAACTGTTTCAAGGCAGATGACCAAGAGTAGATAGTAATGACAAATTTAGACTGAAAAGAAGATCAGACCTCCTTAAAGCCATCTCAGCACACCCTTCTACAACTCAGCTAAGGGTACAATTTGAAGCCTATTCATAACATAAGTCAGGCCTGATGAAGCAGAACACATCAACAAGTTAGTCAATAACTGGCATGGCTAAACTACTTCTCAGTAGAGGTTAAATAGCTCATTCAAAATTGTTTTAAGGTAGATTTTAAACAAAAATTTACAAAGGCATTTTAATGTAGGTTCTATGCTTTTTTTGTTTTTTGGCCCCAAATAAGCATTGCTTTCAAAAGACTCATTGTTTTTCACTAAATGAAAAGATTAAGTACTTTGCATTTACAGTGTTTTTCTTTAGAGGGAGAGGGTTTTGCTGTGTAGCTCAGGCTGACTTGCAACTCATGGTGACCCACCTACCTCAGCCTCCCCAGTGCTAGGATTATAGGCATGTGCCAGCACATCCGGCATTGTATTTTTCTTTTCTTTTTTTTTTTTTGTAGTTAGAGTATTGTGTGCTCGTAATTCTCAAACAAAATGTTGATGACTCATTGATGATATTCCTAGGTCTCAGAGGGTGTGATGTAAACTCATAGTGTGTGGACTATGGGACAGAGTATGCACATAAACAGTGGGTTATGTGAAGAAGGCTTTATATCTACAGATAGGCAGCAAAGACAAGAGAAGCCCAGGCTCCTTGTGCTCAGGGCTGATGTGGTCTCCACATGGAATACCCCACTGATGAAGGGACTCCAGTGGCAGCCCAGTTTGAGTTACAGAACTTGGGGTGCATGGCTCACTGAGCTAAAGCACTGAAGGATGCTGCATTCAGCTCCTCTTTATCTCAGCACTCTGCCTTTAGCACATTCTGCATTTGTTCTTGTGAACTGTAAGTAAGGAAAGAAGATGGGGCTGACTTATCTCAAGGTCCCGTAGACCTGTCCGGAAGAGAGGTCTTATGTAAATCAACCAGTCCGAAAGAAACTGCAGAATTCTCCTAAGGAAAACATATCTCCCTGGTGGACATACATTTAGGTATTCAATAAATATTTATCAGAAACTTACAGAGTGCAAGGCTCTGGGTTAATGCAGAAAGCAGGAAGGTCCCCTGTTATGGAGCCTCATATCCATCACACACACACACACACACACACACACACACACACACACACACAGCTATATTTTAGAAGGCTAAACGCTGTGGTCCTGGTTAAGGAATGTGCTGTGGGAAAACAGGAAAGAGAACCAAATAATTGCCTAAAGTTCTTTTTCTGTTCAGATGACAATTTTTCTGAGAGATGCATGTAAACAAATAGTGAATGCCTTCAACTCAAGATAGTGAAGACTGAAAAATTTGAATGGTAGCCAAGGCTATAATTCTCTGCACCTTCAGTGATATGATCCAGTAGAAATCTCTTTGAGTAATGGGAACAACATGGAAGGTAGACAGTTTGGTAAAATTTAAATCTCTACATTCTTCAGTTTCTTAATGTTTCCCACTTCCTTGTTCTTGGAAAATGAATTATCATTCTGTTTCCAGGATTAAGCAGATATTGATAAGTTTAATATAACTAAACTTTATTACAGGGAGCACACTGATGCCAGTGCATCAGAACTTTTTTCTGGTTTTAAGCTTAAACAAATGATTCCAACTAACAATTTTAGCGGAAGCCAAACTGTAAGAGAAACACCCCTCATATGAAACGGCTTGTGTTGAAAATACATCGCCTGACTATCAAGAACCACTCATTTAGTAAGGATTTTCTTGCTAACTAAGTGCAAAGGTCGACTGGTAAATGAGTTTAATCAGAAATATTTAACACCATTGATAAACTCACATCTGGAGATTACTATATCTTTTAATCTTTTCTACTTTATTAATCTTTTATTCAGGAGAGGAAACATGAGTAAACATTTACAGTCTCATTTTTACCACTATTGTATGGAGAAGAAACTAAATAAAAGCTGCTGGAAACATAAGATCTTTTCAGGTCTCCAGTACATTGCTTAGGTGTTGAGAAGAAGGAAATCTTTACAAAAGAGTGTTCCTGGAGCCCCAGCGCTGTTCTTACGCACAGCGACAACTGCTCAATGAGTCGTTCAGAGCTGCACGTTCGTTCACGACGCTCCAATTTTAAACTAAGTGCAGATAATGGCAGCGATAATGTGGAAAATGACGGGTCTCCAGTGCCTCCTTTTAAAAGTCTCATTCCTTTTAATGTGCCTTAATGATTGACTTTGTAATAATACGCATTGCAATTGATACAATCATGACATGTCCATAAACATAAAATAACAAAATATAGAAAAGAAGAATACATGAGCACCCAAGAGTGCAAATTGGTGGTTGATGAGGTGGTGTTATATGCATATTACATTGCATTTATTGAGTTGCATATTGTCCTAGAATATGCAAGGTGTGATCAGAAAATACAGTAACTTTAAATGAGAAAAAAACCATTGCGATAAATGGTACATTGCCAAGAATAATATAATAATTCAAACTGGGGGAACTACTTGAGGATTTTAAGGAAAATTAGTAGCAATATGTCTTTTATTGTAATAAATTTATAAATGAACATTTAATTAAATTAATTAATTAAGTAATTAATTTTTTGGCAGTACCAGGGATTGAACTCTGGACCTTGCGCTTGCCAGGCAAGTGCTTATTCCACTGAGCTATATCCCTAGCCCTGAACATTGTATTTTATAATCATCCCATTTTTATCAAATATGTACAACAATTTCTGTTAAATAAATCTATTATGGTGTGTCCTCACCCACATTATGTAGTGAATCTGGTGCCCTGAGACTTTTGACTCTCCCCTAAGGTCAAACTAATCACAAAAGACCCATGTTTCAGATCAATCCAGGACATTGAGGTAACCAGAACAGTGCAACTAAGCCACTCTCTGAAAGAGGATGTCCAGAACTGCTTCAGAGAGCGGTACTCAGCGTTGTGGCACACATCTGTAGTCCTAGCACTGGGGAGGATGAAGTAGGAGGATTCCTGTGAGTTTGAGGCCAACCTGTGCTACATTAGTGAGTTCAAGGTCAGTCTGAACTTCATAGTGAGACACTGGACCCTGTCTCAAAAAGCCAAAAAAAAAAAAAAAAAAACCAAAAGAAAATGTGCTAAGAGTGATGGCATAAATTTTGAAGTGAGGAGAATTAGTCTGAGGGAGGTTAGTGACAAAGTGTCTTTTAATGTAATAATTTTTACAAAAATTTAAAACAACATTTTGAGATCATATCTTATATGAGATTGTATGTATAAGAACAGAACATTGTGGATCAACAGCCAAATGAAACAATTCTTTACTCTCTCAGCCATTGCTACCATGCAAGAGAGCTTTAGAACAGTGCTCTGATCAGAGTGTGCTAAGATATTAGGTACTTGTTGTTTTCTTTTTCTTCTTCATATGAAAAGGTAATAGTTTACTTCTAGAGTTAGTGAGAAAATACAAAGGAATTTGGCAGGAGAAAGAGAAATGGAACAGAAATGATGGTGTTAGGAAACAGAAGTGCCAGACAGTGGCATCCTCAAGACATTCCGGAGAAGAGAGCAGAGCTCATGTAGAAAATCAAGCGTAGGGCTGGGATGAATTAGTGATGTCTTCTGGGGCTGGCCCTGAGCATGTGCAGCACTGGAGAGCTCCTTAGCCCTTCCTGTCCCATCATGCCCTCTGACCCTGTGTACTTCCTGGGAACTTCTGCTTTCCTAGAGGCCTAAACAAGACAGGTGAACTTCGAAACCCAGGAAAGACCTGCTCTGCAGGACCAAGAAACAGGCAAAATGCTCCAGTTTAATTCTTTTACCTTCATCTATAGCCCTCAAATATAACTAAATTTTCTTAAATATGAATGTGAATCAATCCAACAATGAAACCAAATCTTTTTATTTTGTAATAATTCAGTTTTTCATTTTAAATTTCCGGGGCCTGTCACAAAGGCCTGATTGTAGTCATCACTCAATGATTATTGCAGTGTCCTCTCTACATCTGGGTCAGGTTTAATAAATGACTCTGCCTCTCATTTCTTTTATCTTTTAGAGCCACCACCTTTTTTGTGATACTCAGTGGTTCCTTTTAATCGAACATATTAAGATCCATTTAAAGATTTATGTAATTGTGATTACAATCTATTTGTAATGCTGATTATTTCTACATGTGGATATCAACTGGGTCTGGGAGACTCAGGAGGATAGAAAGGGTTTGAATTTGACTTTCTTCTCCCTTATCTGTGGAAAAGGCTGCTTTTGGATAAGTATTGGCCAATATTTTACCTTTGCAACTCAGATCAAAGTGCCACATAATTTTTATTTCAATTCAACCCTTCATGACTAAGGCAAGATTTAAGATGAGATAGGTATGTCCTCAATAACAAGAACACATATGAATTTTCCTTCATGTTATGGAGATTAATTTTGCTGATCCAAAATGGGAGAACTCGACTGGCTACTGATTTTTTATTTTTGGAAATTTTATATTTTTTACTGCTAATAAGTTGAGCCATGAAGCAATAATATATGCTTAATTTTAAACATATGTAAAAACTTGTAGTATCGCAGTGAAAAAAATTTTTGAAAATATAATTTAATTGGTCTTTTTTTTTCCTGTTGAAGCAAATACAGCCCAATTACACAGTCAGCTTTGGTTAAGAAATTATTACCTGTACAACTTCCAGGAAGATTCAATGTCCTCTTATGAAACGGAAGGTAATTTAAATGCTCTCTGTTCAGGTTGTTGTTTAGCTCAGCTAGGCAAATCCCAAGTAAAGAAGATTATTTTGATTATTCTTATTCCTTTTATTTCATAAACAAAATATTATGCTTTGTTACAAGATTGTGTGCTCTCAAGGGCTCTTCTGGAGAAATTGATTTTTAAACTGTTTGAGCAGGGGTCAGCCAGCTTATTCCACCCAGGTCAGCTGAGGTCAACCCCCATTCGTTCTGCGCTTCCTGTGAGTCAGGCACCTCATCAAGTAAAAGGAACAAAAAATGAACAAGAAATATTCATGCTCCAGAGGCTAATGGTTTCATTAGGGAAATGGAGCTAGCAGCAGAAATGTGAAGGACGAGGGCCAGGCCTCAGGTGTGCTGGGATGAAAGGCACCCTGCGCCTCATCTGGAGGATCATTCAAAGGTTTGGAAGCTTCTCTGGAGGAAGAAACCAGAGCTGCACCTGGAAGTTGAGGAACAGGTTAGCTCACAGAGCAAGAGCAGGAGGACAAAGGCACAGTGCCAAGAGCCTGGCCCTTGGGAGTGCGAGGATATTGTTCTGAGAGTTTACATCCCTAGAACAGAAGTAGCAGACTGTGCTGGACTCACAGGTGGGGTCAGGCCATGGAGGTCCTTGTGTGTTCACTGGGAGTAATGAATGAAAGGCATGGACATGATCAGATTGGTATTTGGGAAAAAAATATATTGGTGGGGATTTTAGGAAAGTCACATTCCAAAAAGCAAAAACTAGAAGCAAGGTCTAAGGAAAGAAGTCTTGGATTTCAGTAGCACAGTGAGAGGAGAGGTGATTTGTTTTATTTTAAACATTAGGTGATGAAATCAGCAAGTCCTGATAATTCATGAGAAAGGGGGAGAGTAATAATGACATGAACAATGATAGTGAATATTAATTACACTTTTATTTACACTCCAATGTCAGTGGCATGGGGGGAGGATGCATTTGTCCCTTTATTTATTCATTACTTATTTTCCTGTTCCTGTGTTTTGTTCTTGAGTGCTTGTGATCTAGCTGGAGAGAGACAGATAAGAGAATCAACTGTCCTTATACCTTGAAAATTACAATAAATTTATACTAAGGTGCTGTAAGATTGCAGAGAAATAACTTCCATAACAGATGCATCCCCATATTCCCCATAAGATTTTCTTTAATAAGTAAACATTATTATTATGGCAGTGGGCAGCGATTTGCTAGAATCTCATAGATCCCATAGGTAGCTGTCATTATTTAGATAGAAAAGATTTAAATGTTGATAACAGCTGAAACCCGTGCTCATCTAAAGGTGACTTATGGAATAGTTGCAAGCCAACTTGCTTTTTCTCCGCTGACACATGCCTGCCTGCACACATGCCTGTGAGATTTATCTCTGTCACCAGACTCCCATCAGACATTTGAGGAGTTTCATCAATGTCAGCTGAGAACCATTTGTAACATTGAATGTGTACAACTTTGAAGCTATACCTTATGTAATTCAGTCTTTGCCAAGCTGGAAATGTGCACAAGGTAGATGGCAGGGCTCTATTAAAGGATGTACAGGGTGACTGCAGTAGGGCAGGAAAGAAATTCTCTAAGGACATCCTGGAAGCCAATTGCCTGCAATGCAGCAGAACCTTCGGCTGTTAGGAAACAAAGCAGTCAACAGATCAAGGTCAGGCACAGCAATCAGAGATGGCAAGAAGGATACCACTGTGCACTGAGGAGGTGGAAAGAAAGGGGCAGCTGTGACTGTGTGTAGACTTCAAAATGAAATTTGTTTCTTCTTGACTGTGTTACAAATCTCAACACAGTAATATCTATTTAAATTACTGGTTTGAAAGGTTGCTCGCCCTTCCTGACAAAGTTTCTGGACAGTGTAAAGAATTTCTTTGGTTAACACAGCTTGCGATGAAAGAAAGATTAAAATTACTATAGTTTTTTGTTTCTTTTTTGGAGAGGCATATGGGGTCCTGATCTGATTTTCCAAAGTGTGATTTTGCAGTACCAGCCACATGAAAAAAGAAGCCCTGGGTAGAGATGGAGAAAGAAGAAAAGCATTTTCAGTCATCTCTGCAATTTTTGAGAATGTTCCTTTTGGTTAGAATAAACCAGAAAATCAAGCAAAGCAAGACATAAATGACCAGCATGGGCTCTTTGTGCACAGCGCTCTCTGGTAGCTTGAGACAAGCTTGCACAATGCTTTGGAGGTGCCCGCACTGGGGTTGGGAGACTTTTTTCTTCTAGCTGTCAGTGCCCACCGTGGAGACCATGGCCATCTGCCTGTCTCTGTGCATCAGTTCTTCCCTCTCAGAAGTGGGCCTGGCAAAAGTTGGTGGGAAGGATGAAGTGTTCTCCTATGTGTCTGGCACCTGATTAATAGTACATGAGTGTTTGTTAGTATCCTGCCTGGAAACTGAAGGAGATTCACAGAGTTACTGTCCGTTCAACTGTCAGGCTTTCACGGTGCTCCCCATAGCAGAATGTTAGTGTGTATTTTCTCCCCAAAGTAGAAAATTCCATATTATGCCAGAAGGACCATGTAAGTGTGAATAAGTGATCCGGAGAAGATTAAAATCTTATGAATAAATAAGTGAAATAGTCCCCAACTCGTTTGCTGCAGAGGTGACGAGGTTTCGGAAACACAGGAAGGGGGCTTATTTGCTAGCTTGGTTTGATGATGAAGCTTGCGCTGCGTAAATGGCTGAGGAAAATAAATTCTCCTCATGATGTGCATTTCGGTATTGAGTGAATGACTTTTAGTTTTAGGAAATACATCATTGGTGATGACTCTTAATACAAAGAATAACCATTTTTGGTAGAGATGCTAGTGTGCCATTTTATTTTGAGCTTTATCTTCTGGTATAAAAATCATCAGTGCAACTGATACAATCACAGAACACTTTAATAATGGAAGAGAAAAACAAGGAGTGGGTTGAGGAAGCCATTAATATTATGTCTGGGTTTTTTCACTTTTTTCCCTCTTAAAAACAAATAATCCATTTTAGAGCCTGTGCTACCTGACCAAAGGGATTCATTATCTCATGATTATTATGGGAATTTGGACAGCCGCATAAATCCAGACGCTGAAATATGCCATAACATAAAAGTGATTTTCAGGAGCTAGGGATTATTTTCTGTATGCAGTGTCTGTCTTGTATTTGCAGGTCAGACATTTACAGTGGTGATTTAGGAATGCATATCTTCATTGCTGACGCCCCTAAGAAAATTGGAAAAGCATTTGTGAATAGAGAAATTGTCTTCAAAATACGAAATTATTAGAATGTATTTTTACTTCATTTCTCTGTCTGTTTTTTATGATTTTTTGTAGAGGACTAAATTTGAACAAGAAAGCAAAATACTAAATTTAGGATTTGCTTCTGGTCTCTACTTTAAAAGAATTTGGATTTAATAGAAACATTTTATGAGTTTTTTTTTTTACCCATTTCGAACTTCACATTATTTTGATAAACTGTAGTTTAGTTTTTATAATAGTCAGGTTCTGATTTTTTCAGTGTTATGGTAAGAAGATAGCTATGTAGAGAATAAAGGTTTGCATGTTTTAAGGGATTTGAGATAAAAAGAGACTGGTTTTCTTTATTACACAGAAACAATAACTGTTAACTTTAGATCCCAAATGAAGGGGCAATTCCCCATTATCCTTGTGATCTCATTTGCACTGAAGGTTTCACTTAATTTTTATGACATTTTGTACTTCATATATCAGCAGACGAAACTCTCTACTGTCTCTGCCCATCAGACACAAACAGAACCAATAGTCCTGTTGTAGCAGTTATCACAGGTGCAACTGCAACTTTAGTTGTGCTATTATGCTGTAAATAACTATCTAGTTCATTATAAGATATAAAACTCTGGAGAGAGAGAGCTATACTCTGTTTTGCTATTTTAACCAAACACCCAACACACATAGAGAGAAACATGTTTTGATAAATGACAGACTGATAATGAGCACCATGGCCTAAAGATTGGTGACATTTTCCTACAAACAAGAAAATGGAAACAATTTAATGAAATATCTCTCGCAAAGAGATTCCTAAATAGGATCATAGAGTAACATAAAAGAATAAACCTCACTTCATAGAAGTATAAGATGCATTAAGATAGCTTTCTCAAAATAGTTGAAGAAGATTAGTATGCGTTTAAGAAGATGGGGCTCAAATTCAGCAAGCAGCTGCTTCCAAATGGGATGCACTTCCTTCAGATGTCCATGTGCTACACACAGCATCACCTCTAAGCTTTAAAAGCTATGTGTTTCTGAATGGCTTGGAAGTTTCCCATCTCATCAGCCTTCTCTATAGCTTGGTTGGCTCCCTGGAGTAGCAGGGTGAGAGAAGTCAGTGTTGTGCTTCTAAGTGTGCAGAGATACTGAACCCTCCACAGTGGTGAGGAGAAGTGAGCTTAAGAAGTGGTTCCAAGTTCATGATGCTAGCAAACGATTACAGTTGTGATAACACTGCTGTTCTGCACTGTGTCTCATGACATTTAACTGCCTGCTTCCTTTTGCCTCTATTTTTGTGCCCTTGAAAATTCTCTGAGAAAGCTGCATATTGATAGACCACCTCTGGAGTTTTAAAAAATAACTTACCCTATGACAAAATCACTGGACTTAAGACTTGCTGTATTTGGCAAGAAAAGTATATGGTTGTGTGACCCAATACCTGTCTAGGATTTGCCTGCATTATTCTATATTTTTATCTAGAAGCCTATTACATGTGAATTTTTAAAGAGTACATATATATATATTTGATTCTTTTAAAGATTCACTTTTTAATACCTCAACTAAGAATAGGGCTTGAAAAGGGAGAGGGAAGCTTAAGAATTTCAGCTGAGACTGGAGGAGACAGCATGTTTTCAGAGACTGATGCTGGTAGTTTTGCATGTCTCCAGAAAGACTTTTCCTATAGGTTAAATGTGATCAGCTAAGATGTCTTGTTCCTGCAGGAAAAAGGAGCAAAGAGATCTCCAGTGGTGAGCATCAGAACATCCTTTAAACATCATTGACTCTGTTAATTTCCCAAAGGGAATGCCTCAGGTGGCTGAGGTAGGGGCTGGAATCCCTCCGGCCTCCTCACAGCCCTTTAGAACTGTAGTAACCCTCTCTGGTAGCACATGACATTGAGAAAGACCATCGAGGCAATTTCATTACCACCATATGACCCAAGATGAGCTGTGTACATTCCAACATGCATTAGGGAGCTCATTTGTCCATGTAGCATCTAATAAGCATTTACTGACTTCAGTTCTCCACCAGACTTGGTAACTCAGAGAACCAGAAAGCCAGTGCCCGTCCTCTGGTATCCTACAGACCACAGGACCCACCTTTGTGTGAATAAGATCAAGCCCTCCAGCCCCTCTAGGTTTGTGCTGGCTCTACTTCAGCTTTGACTTTCATTTTTCACTTAAAGAACACTACAGTACTTATACACAGTAAGTGCAACAAAATAGGAATAACAGTAATAACAGGTAATAGTTAGCAAACACTAAGGAATTGTGCCATGTAGGTGTGTAATTATAGGTATGTACTGAAGCACCTAGGAAATGCTAACTATTATGAGGCTACCACACCTCCCATGTTTATGTCTGAGTTTTTCCTCACAATGTGCAGATATTTCAACCTTATGTATTTGCTATCCCTTGATCCATATTTTCCAGAATCCTTTCATAATTTCTTTGATATCTAAAATCCCATATAAAATTCACTATGCCTTTTAGGGTCCCCATATTACAGTGCCTTCTCTGTAACATCAGCCTACACAATGTTCCTTTTCTCCCAGGAACATTACTTCTTATTTCTCTTGGATTTGTATTTGCATTACCAATAGAACAGTGAGTATGAGCCTCTTGCCCGGACATGAGAAGAGGGATTGTGCTTTGGACTTATTACTATTCCCCAATGTCTAGCATTGCGTTGAGCACAGAGTACTCATTCTTTAAACAAAATAATGGAGGAGATTAATTTTTAAATTCTAGGAAACCTCTTGGGCAGTCTGTTTGTATCTATAAGGAGGAATAAAGGAAGAAGAAATATAGAAAAAGAAAGCTGTTAAAGAGCTTAATGCTGGCCAAAGATAAATCAATGAGAGAATTAAACTAAGAAGGCTGAGCTCCAGTTTTCTGTTGTAAATCTGGTCTGGAATTCATTTTGAAAGTTGTGTATACATCAGAATGGTCTTGTGATTCAATGGGATAGCTTGTTATAACTGGAAGTTACCTGCTAGCTTGTTGTAACCAGAAGTTAGATCTCTTCCATCCTACACTTTCCACTTGTGCAAAATTGCATTAGCAAAGATCTATTCTTTTAGCTTAAAGGACTGTTCTCAACAAAGGCAAAGAATGTCACTAGAGGGGGTGCTTAGAGGGAGGAGTCAGGCATCCTTGGTATGTAATATATTTTACATACCCAAATGCATATTTGTGTATGTATTTGCACATGTGTGTGTACGTTTATGTATCTATCTGCATATTTAATCTATCTACCTATCTCTATTATCTGTCTTTTCTTATCTTCTTCCTACAGAAAATTTTTACCATGCTTTATGCACAATAGAAATAAAACCAAAGAAGGAATTGAAAGTGGGACAAAACAAGACAGAAAACAAATCAAAATAATGTAATTAATTACTCAAGATCTTTAAAATTATAGAAATATCTCCCGAGGCTTTTCTCTATTAAAAAATAATAAAACATTGTGAAGCAATTAACACCATTCTTGACAACAAGTTCCCATAAGACCCAAAACTGTGTGTCGCTGGGGTCTCATTTGGGCAGACCTCAATTTGGGCTGGTGAGGTCATTGTGAGAGCCACTCACTCACCAGCCATTCCATAGGGAGTCCTCGTGGTGCTAGCAAGGATCCAACATCTTTGTTGATCCTTTGCATATCTGCTGCCATTTTGGTTAAGAAATACATGGAGGAACAAGTAAATGTCCCCTGAAGGAACTGTCTTGAGAAAACTTTTCCTCACTGGATTCTTCTAAACTGGTACAGGTTTTCCTGTTGTCCTGGCGGGAAATGAGCCATGAGCATAACTGCCCTTGGTCCACAGGCTGAGGAACTCACTGAAGGTGCAGAAATTACAACTCACCCATAGTTGTCTGAGATAATCTCATAACTAAACTTTCAACGAAGCCACTGTTCTTTTTGAGCTATTATGTTTTGTCCTATTGAACAGATAAATAGATGGCAGAAGTCCAAAGATTTTTGTAGACCTAATGTATAAAGCAGTTTTAGTTTCAAAACACTTCAAAGGACAAGGAAATTGATATTCCTCCTGGCTGCACTGAGTATCTCCAAGCTTCCTTGGCAAGAGTGGAAAACTAATACTGCTCTTGCCATAATGTGAGCTTGCTATGTGGGTTTATTATTTATGATCTATTTGATAAGAGGGACATCTACCAACAATTATCTAAGAAATTTAATGCTTAGCTATATTTATTTGTAATTAATGAGGTAGGAGGATAGTCCATAGCTTCTAAATCCTCTGATTATAAATAATAAGATTTTAAATATGTATAAGATATGACACGACAGTTTTATTTTCCTTGTGGCAGGGATGGTGTATTCCTGCTCAAAAGCAAGAACAGGTTAAAAATCAAATTTAAAAGAAAGGCGTCTGCATATTATCCTGAGCTTTGCAATGAGCAATTTGAATTGCTCCTAAAACAAGCTTTTCCAGCTTGGACTCTCAGCAGATGGTTGAAGAGGTCGTACGTCACTCACCTCTTAGTAACACAGAACATGATCCACAAATGACGTCTAGCTACAAAGGCAAAGGCCAAAGTAAGGCCAATGTAAGCTTCAAATACTCTCATTTTTGCTTCTGATATATTTTTCTCATTTGCAGTATCAGCTGACTTAACAAATATTCATTACAAACTATTATACTTGACGTCCTGTTCTATTCACTGGACCAGCACTGTGAGAAAAACAGCAAGAAAGGCAAAAGGGCACATTTCAAGTCTGCCCTTTCCTTACGTAAATAAAGGTCTGAACTTGGCAGACTTAGTGTTTGTCATTGAGTCATAGAAAAAACATTCATTAAGACACTGTGCTCAGTGCCAAGGAGACAGTGAAGAACAAGATGGGCCCTGCCAAGCAGGGCAGGGGGCAAATCACAGAGAAGCAATGTGAATGTGCCCCCCACTGAAAATGTATTAGGCTGTTAGGGAGAGAGCCCACAGTGGAAAGACAGTGGCAGGCGGTACCGTGTCACTGCTATAGTTAGGCAATTGGGGCATCTCTCTGCTGGGGAGAACAGCGTTTCAGGTGATATTCAGTCCAGGCTGAGAAGGATCCCGCCACATGCACGGCTGAGTGGGAGCAGCCCAGGAAGAAGACAAAGCAAGTGCAAAGCTGGTTTGGCTGGGGCACAGCGAGTGAGAAAAGAGTTCAAGACGTGATGAGACAGGGTTGAGCAGACATGGGGCCTTCTCCTTTCCTCCCGATATGTGGCTCTGCCGAAAATAAGGAAGATGAACTGGAGGAAGACAGCATAGAAAATGCAAGACAAGGGGAAAAGAAAGAGACAGCGAGGCGTTCAGTTATCATTATACGGTATGAGTTCAGTCAAGAGAGGGCAGTGGGTTGGGCTCCAGATGCGGCATGGATACTGGCAGGAGATGCACCCACAGGATGAGCTGACAGCAGAGTGTGTGGTCTTAGCAAAGGCCTGTGTGTGGGAGCTAAGGAAAGGGAAGGAGTCACGTGTGTTAGTGTAACTTTAGCAACAGGGAGAACTGGAATGCAATTGGATGAGGTGTAGAAGCTACCTCAACCCTATGGAGGAGAAACAGGTGTCATGGCAGTCACTAGGGATGATCACAAACGCTGACCTTCTCTATCTTTCCAGGCATGCATTAGGCCTGCATGTCCCCTCACCAGTCCCCTGAAGTGACAGTGCTTGAGTAGCTTGCCTTGAGGAATCAAATGAGGACGCCTAGCATTTGTGGGCAGAAGCATTAGGAGCCACAAAGATCTTTCAGTATTTTCTTTTCTCAGATGACAATCTCTTGAATGTAATATTCTGGAATTTTTACTATAAATCAGGAAATATAATTTTTCAAGTCAGAAGCAGGATGATGGTAGTCAAAACTGTGGCAAGGCTGAGATTACTTTGGCAGAGCACATAAGGACAAAAGAGAAAGCCTCAGTTGTAAGAAACTGTCGTATTAGTACTGGAGTACTAGGCAAATTGGCATCGTGAAGGAGCAGTGCAAGCACTGGGGGATGAAAGATGGTGTCTTGGTCTGTTAGGTCTATGATAGCAAAATGCACATACTTCAATAATAGAAACTTATGGGGCTGGGGATATAGCTCAGTGGAATAGGCGCTTGCCTAGCAAGCGCAGGGTCCTGAGTTTGATCCCCAGTACCACAAAAAAAAAAAGAAAAAAAAGAAACTTATTTTTTCTAGAGGCTGAAAATCCGAGGACGAGGTGGCAGCCTGGTGGGTTTCTGGTGAAGCTTTTCTTTCTTGCTTGTAGGTACTTCATATGATAGCTTCTCCCTTGAAAGCACAGAAGGGGAGAAAGAGAGATTGAGGCAGAGGGAGGAAGACAGAGAAAAACTTTGACATTTCCTTGTATAAGGACACTAGTCTCACTTGATCAAGTCTTCACCTTGTGAACTTATTTGATCATATTCAGTCAATTATAGGTGATATGAAGAATGCCTTAATAGGAAAGCGTTTCAGGAAGCACAGAGCAGTCAACTGCTTCAGTTGCAACTTGCATGTAGAAAAATAATAAATACTTATTTGACTTGCAATATTCAGGTGATAAATGACTTTGGCACAAACAACTTAATTGAAGTAATGAGAGAAAACTCAAGATTGAAACAAAATGAGTAGTAAGTAGAAACTAAAGAACAGAGATGCTAAGTAGACCATGTTTGTCAGTGGGGCCCCTAAGGGGAGCAAACACCTGAGCATTCTGTACACGGAGAAGGATGCAGAGTGACAGGAGCATTTTCCCTTTCTTTAATTTGTGAGAAATGGTGAGCTTGCTTGCGTGAAGACAAAGTTCTGGTAATAAGAGTTCATCAGTTATGGGTCTCTAGAGGAGTAGAATCAAGAGAAAACATGTGTGCACTTATGCAAGGGGATTTATAAGTAGGCTTACAGGATCCAAACTGGAAGCATCCGCAATGGCCACCTGTGTGCCGGGGAGCCAGAGAACCCAGCAGCTGCCCAGTCAAGAAGACAGAGTTGCAGACAAAGGTAGCTCAGGGATGGGGCACCAGCTCAAGGTAGAAGGCTGGGAAGCCAGCTTCAGGGTCGATGGTTGGAGTCTACATTAGAAGGTCAAAGAAACTAGAGACCTGGTGATGGCAGCAAAGGACAGACCTCAGGAAGACCAGAGCTTTTCAAAACGGTCCTGCTTCCTTCTTTCCCTTTGTGCTCCATCCAGGCTACAGGTCCATTCTTTGGTACCATCCACATCCTGGGAGGGACACCCCCCTCCCAGCTGCCTATGTGTCAGTCATCCACACGGACACCCAGAACGGGTTTCACTAAGCCGGTCAAGTTTTCATGTCATGATGAACAGTCACAAGGACGGAGATGGAGAGTTGAGGAGATAAGGGTTACTCTAGGACAGCCCCTAGATGTAAGGAGTAGACAGATTCTTCATCGATAGGAAGAAATTCTTCCTCTGTTTTTGTAAGAGAAAATGAATACATGGTGGGCAAAAAACCAGGCAGATGAATATAAGATACTGTCTGAAGAGTATGTCAGTGAGGTACCAGGCAATGCGCACAACACAGTGGAGAGAGGGCAGAAGGTGAGATGTGAGAAAGGGGTGAGGGAGAGTCTTCACCAGGAATGGAATTAGGACTCACTGTAGATAACTGATTGCTGAATCAGGATTATAAAAATAGCCAGTAGGACAAAATATCATACTTTCTAAATACCAAGCATATCAAAGAGACAAAAGAGTGAGAGAGCAATAGTTTTACTGATGTTGTTGAGAAGTACACCTTGTCTCTTGGCAGATAGAGAATTACTCTCTGTGTGATTTTAATCAGCAATACCTAGCTGTATGAATGTCACACACAGAAGTCAAATGACCAGTAGATTAATAGGTGCTTTTTTTCCCAAGTGACAGCCAGGGACAAAGATAGAGTGTGTGTTTTTATAAGGGATTGACTGTAACTCATTGGTGGGCCATGAATTACATCCCGAGGAAGAGAGAATAAGGAAGAAAGAAAGAAAAAAAGAAAGAAGTCAGTAGACTGGGAGTGTCATGGTGTTAATAAGTTATTTTCAGGAGAACACATAACTTATACAAGATTTTAAGGATAGAGTCTGGTATAATGATTAAATGTTTGTAACTAAAACAATCTCCCTGTGGAACAAACACCAAGTAATCATCAGGTGCACAATTTGGCTAATTTAGCTGGAAAGTTTAACAAGTCTGTAATCATGGGGTGGAAGATGACTGACCTTTTCAAACAAGATAGCTAAGATAATTGTACTGCTGGTTTCTGCTGATGTATTGAAAGGAACAGCTAATGCTTAGTATTTTTTGACCAATTTTGCATGCCTATATCTGGTAATCTGAACACCTACTTTGGAGACAACGATATGCAATATAACCACTGTTGCTGAATTCCTATCATCCTGTTTTTTGAAATTCTGTATTGTTTCTAATATTTTAATTATTTTTTGGTCTCTTTAGAATAAAAAATAAAAACAACTATCAGCTTATCTACCTATAAAATCAATAAAAGTTCCCTGAACAAGCAAATAATACTAAGTAGTATTTTCTGCTTAATACATTTAGATTAACATTGTATTGTACTAGATTTTAACTTAGAAAACAGTTGGTATTTATAAAAATAAAATATATTGATCTTTTCTCAAGATCTCGTTTCCAGACCTCCACCATTATTAAACTAAGAAGACTTATTTGTAAAGTAACTATTTCTGCCAAAATGTACCCAGTTTGGAAGCTACCAGCTTGGCTGAGATTCTTCTTAGGGTTGCAGAAATTTATAATTAACCGAAATGTTAAAATGTCTTGGATGGATACTTCCAAATTTTGTTTTACATGGCACCTGATTCATCTTTTAAGGATTTATTGGCTGAGTAGTCAACAAGTCAAATTGGTGTTAGGAGATTTCTGTCTGTATTTGCAATTTAAAACTGGTTATAAACTAGTTTCAAGCTGCTATTAGAAAGGAGGGGAGGAAAAAGTTGTACTCAGGACATTTCAAGCAGTTGAAAAAGTGCTCAGTCCAAATTGGGTCCCCAAAGAGGTTTAAAAAATTCTCATCTGTCTTTCCTCTTTGCCAACATTTTCCTGAATATTGTTCCTTAACTCTCTTGGAACTTAGCTCCAAGTTTTCTGCATTCACCTGGATTTGATGGCTATGGACTCATGCTGGCCTGCTTGTTTGGGGGATGTTCTGCTTTGGCCTAAAAGTAGAACATCACTCTCTGCCACAAGCTAGATACATCCCCAGCAGGTACATGCCACTGTCCTGGAATACACACTTAAATGTGAAGTTAATGGAGGCCCATCTTGGAGCTAGTAGGTTTCTTACTTTGTACTCAGAATTCCCCTTCTCTGATGTGAGAAGCACTGAGGTTATGGATCTTTCTGTTGGATGGCTTTATGAAACATTGAAAAATATCCTAGTTTTGAGAGTTTGGATTTTAGTACAAACATCAATCTATTACAGGGTATTTGCAGGATGAGGATATAGCTTAGTGGTGGAACCTTTGCTTAGCATGCATGAAGCCCTAGGTTTGATCTCCTGCACTAGAAAAAAGTATATAGTTGCTATTTTTTCTCATTCTTTCTTTGATAGATATAAAATGGTTTACTTACCCTCGTCTTTGTCAGCTTTTGGGAAACTCTTTTGAGCTGTCTGGGGCAAGTAGGAGGTACCTTCTTGACGGATTTGATTGTATCCCTTGGCAAGTAGGGTGTAGTTTTAATGCTTGTCCTCTCTCTGATAAGGTGTATGGTACGTTTTAACACATGGCATCAGTTCCATAACCATTAAATTTATATAGTCTATCTATGCCAAAATATTCCTGATTATGAAGAATTGAATTGTAAAATCTGCAACAGTCTGATAAAATGGGAACTTTTGAAAAATGGATGGAATCTTTTCTTTTCAGCAAATAATATCAGAAATAGATACGTGAATTAAAACCTAACAAGTTCATTTATAAAATGGTAAAATTATATTGCTTTAGAAATGTAAAAAATCTGGAAATAATGTTAACAACAGCTCTACCCTTGGAGTCAGTACTATAGACACATGGTAACTATAACCCTGCCTGTCCTACCCTTCTTAGGGCTTGAGTCTAGGATGGCCATCTCCCTATTGTTTTTATGCTGGAGTAAGCTTCTAAAGGTAGGCAACACACACTATAAGATCAAAGAGAATACAACTCAGCGTAAGAAAGATGTGGTGCAGGGGAAGTATACAAATCAAATGTAGATAAAGATTTTCCTGAAACCAGACGTGTTATGGAATAAAGCAAAATACTGATCCTGGAGATCGATCATTTAGATACAGGAAGAATATCTAGCTCATGTAGTAATGAAAACAACGAAGAACAACCATTAGAACAAAAAGGGGTGGAGGAAAGCAGTGTCATCCGTGAAATAATTTGAGATTCTACTGTCCTCAGCATTGGGTCTGTCTGTTCTCAAAGGGAATTAATTATTTATTATATAATGCCTCTCCTTGTTCTATTCCCCAAGAGTTTTGTTTAAGATTGGGAACCTTGACTAGTCATGACAACTGAGAGAAGTTTAGAACTTAATGACTTCCCTTGTAAAAGATATATAGGGTAATGGAAATTTCTAGACTTTTAAAATTGTCCTTATGACAAACATATTTGAGAATTCTGTTTTGACAGCTGGCAAGACTAATATGTTCTATATATCCTGTACATAAAGAATATTAGGAAATATTGAATGAAATTTGGAAACATACTCTAACATCCACAATTAAGTTTTCTAGGTGTGTGTAGAAAGGAATATATAATACATAAATAAAGTACGGGATGTTCCCAGGAACCAAAAATAAAGGTGAAGCTGAGAATGCCATCCTAAGCAGGCATCGATTGCTTGAGCTATCTTGGATTGGTGAAACAGAGACACAAGATACCATACTGACTCTGCAGAGGATGAAAGAACTTCAGTGCCCACCCTTAGGGGAAAGATAGGCAAAAATTAAAGAACTGATCTCTGGAAAAGAGGGATCATAGTGAATTTGGTTACCTTTGTTTTGCCACCAGGTGAAAAATTAATATATGAATTAAACACAACTTCCTGCTTTGCACACAGGATTTGACTTTATCATAATTACATGGTTGAGGAAACTCCAGGTGAAGAATTAACTTAAAAGACATCTAAGTTGGCAGTGTTCCTGCCCATCCAACATAAGCAGGTAGAACTCTCTGGAAGAAGGTATTTGGAACCTAAGACCTGAAGCTTACAGTGGTTTAAAGTCAGTTGAGTACAAATTTATGGTCATAAATTACATAATACATGATCAAAGGAGCTGTTCTGAGGCCAGTAGAAACTGCAACTGACCAAGCCAGCAAGAATACGATGGTGTGGAATGAAAGCATACCTTACTTTTTAACAAGAGGGAAAATATCTAGCAGGAAAGATGATCCAAGAGCAGGAAATAGATAAAAATTTTGAGTAGATTTCTAAAATAACCACCTTGAATTTTTATAAACAGCACATGGCTGTTGGTTGATTAGGCCGGTTAGACAACCTTAGAAAGCCCTGTTTTGTTTTCTAGCTTTGAGTAAAAGAACAGCACAATAAACCCAAAGGAAAAAGAAAAAAGGAGGCAAAGAGTTTTCAATAAGCCTTTTTAAGCACTAGTGGGACAAGCAGCGCAGCTCCAGGACAAACATTTGTCCTCATTTTTGTGGGACATGTCTTAACTGGAGTCTGTTGCCTCCATAAGATCATTAGTAATGATCGCTTTGTCTCAAAAAAGAAAATACTTTTTCTGTTTGGAAGATAAATACAAGACAAGGGAAGAGGGCAAGTTGGGGGCAAGTCCTGAGGACTGTGGCACCTAAAGGCCGGGGTGGGTTTATCTCTTTGTGAGCAAGGAGTCGGAATCCTGAGCAGGACCCCACTGTTACACAGCAATTGAGCTAGAGCTGGGGTTCTGGGAAAACGAGGCCAACAAAACAAGACTGGAGCTGATCTCCCAAGATTCCTTGTGGCCACAAAGTGGGATGTACTCTGGGGGCGGCAAAGGGCAGGAAGGGTCCTGGGTCCTGCAGGTGAGGAGTGGGCACTAGGGGGCTGCGGAACCTGAGCAATGACGTTATCAGCAACACGATGTCCATGGAGATCCGAGTGACAGCAGAGACCTTTTAGATGACAAGTCGCTCTGGCAGAGTTGACATGGGAGAGCATGAGAGAAAAGTAACATTTACCCGTCTGTCCTTGGAGACTTGGCAGGTGCAGCAGAAAACGCTCACGGTGTTCTGCTTTGCTCTCCTTTCCTCCTTTCCCTTCCTTTTCTCCAAATACATTTACTGCACAGTAGGGAAAGAACCAATCTTGGACCTGAAGTAGAAACTCTAGAATTAGAAGATCTATTTTCTTAATTAAGAATGAATTTTCAAAGGCATCACCTGAAGATTTGTTATGTATCCGTTTAGAGGATCAAAGTAAATCCTAATAAACTGACCCAGGAGGCATTTTCTTGAGCATTAGCCAAGTTAGAGGTAAAGAGAGTTTAAGTGACAGTCGTTTATGCTATGAAGGTATGTAGACCTCTACAAAGGAACAGGAATGGGAAGGAGCACCTGAACATATAAGTAGACCAATAAAATTAATACATTTTAAAATGATGTAACACAAAGATTTTCCCAGTCTGGGAACTAATGGAGTCTTGCCCAATAAAAAGGGAGAAAAACAAGGGACATCTAATCCCCTTAATCTTTTTGTTTCATCAGTGGAAAATAACTTGGATGGGAAGAAATACTTTCAGGGAAGTTCTTAGAGTAACTGAGCAGCTCTGCAGTATGCTGAATGGAGATCTGATCAAATTACTTAGACTAAAAACCATGAAAAGAATTTCACACTGTGTCTGGCTAAGAAAACAGTTTTATCAAGTGCATGATCTTCAGTGTGCTGAGATTGTTTTTTCCTCTTTTCTTTCCACTGTCTTGCTTCAGTGGTGATGCTGCTTGGAAGAGTGAGAGGCACTGTTGTTGACAGTTCCTTAAATGGAGGAAGAACAAGGCATGGCATTAATGCCTTGAGTGCTGAGTCTGAAGGTACTGAAAATTGTAAGCTTTGGAGTAAGTTACTATATTTTAAAAATGTGCATTTCCATGTACTTTCCCATGGTAGCTTTTCCTTTCATGATTTTATTCTTTCTTTTTTGTGAGTATTAAAGCCAGAGGTCTTGAAACTGATGTTCATCCCTGGGCATCAGATATTCAAGGAATGCCTTGAATGCAAAATTGTGTTTACCTTTATGTACTTTTGCCCTGAGATGCAATGAATAATGTTTTTCACATTTTTGAAGTTATTTATGCCTAAAAAGGGTGGTGTGTTGTTCTTGGCTAGAAGCACTTCTGCTTCCATCTGGCTGTTCCGCTGAATCAAACCCATCTACCCTCTCCTCATCTGCGAGTGGAAACATCCATCACAGAAAAGCCAAGGATGATGAGCATCACTTTTGAACTGTGGCCATAATGGACAGTGCAGAGTGCAAGCTCATGATAAGGAAAGAGTTCACTGTGATCAGCAGGTCGGGTCCTTGCTAGCCAGCACCTGGGAAATTGCTGCATCTGTTGACTTTGATCTTCAAACAGAGCTTCCTCTTCACTTCCTGTTAAGGCAGCCAAAGGATTAAATTTTCCCACTGCCATGGACAAGTTTAAAAGGAATAAGCTTAGGATCCTCTTGCTAAACTACAAAGTGGACATTGAGAATGACAAAATCTGTTTTTTCTTAGGGTGTTCATTAGAGGGAAAGGTGGGCTGGATCCATTGTTTTAACAAACTAGCAGGAAAAGGAAAGCTAAACATCTGTTTTGGAATAGGATGCTAACTCTCCAAAGACAATAAAAAACTAATAAACAGAATGAATTGATTTTATTTTTTTTTCTGATTGTCATAGTGGCAGAAATGAGGTTAATCATAGTGAGACAAAGCATACAACTGCAAAAAAAATCCTCCCTAGATTAAAAAAACACAACAAAATGTGTTCCCCAGGTGATGATACCCTCTTTCCCTTCACTATCCCTCTCTCTTGGCGCCAGGAGAAGATTTAAAGGGTCAGGTATCTTTAAAATGAATGATTTCATCTTTTCAAAATCTAAGTCAACTTGTGCACCAGAACCTAAGAATGGAGAACTATTTCTCTTAATATATTTATGTAAAGCTATAAATGTCTGAGTTCCGCTTGTCATTCACTTATGACTTGCTTTTGTGTGTTATGCATTTAGTCGAAACATTTTTGTAATTTTTGTTAACCTTTTCTATTTGACTGATAGGTTACTTAGAAATACATTACTTAATTTCTAATGTATTTGGTTTTTCTCCTAGTTATGATTATTTTTTATTGTTATTATTATTATTATTTGATGGTAATTTCTTCCATATTTCCAATACGATCCAAATGTATTCTGTGAATGTTGTTGCAATCTTTTAAATTTTGTTGAGATTCAGTTGATGGCCTGGAATATCTACTATTTTGATATGTTTTATCCACTCCTAGAAATTCCATGTAGAATGCAAATGGTGCTTGCTGTCTTCTGTGCAGTTTGACTGAACTCATTATGTCATTTGAATACTCTATATCCCTAGGAGATTGTTTTGTTTTGTGTTTGGTTTTGTTTTTTTAGTTCTTGGCAGTTACTCAGAGCACTATATTAAAGAGTACATAGTCAGGATGCTCTGTAACATAAGAGGAGTTATTTCTGTGCTATGGCTTTCAAGCTTCTAAGAAATATTTAAAAGCAATATGATTAGTTTTATGTGCATTTACGAGTTTTATCAATGTATTATTATTATTTGTCCCTCTTGGTTTCTAGTAATGTTCTTGTCTTAAAGTCTACTTTGACACTGACACAGGTACAAAAGCTCTGTCTTGTTTAATGTTTATATGATTTATATTTTCTTACCCTTTTACTTTCAGATCTTCTGTATCTTTAAATTTGGGGCAGATTAGTTTTTGCCAATAGCCTGTGCTTGAAGATTAATTTATTTCTAGTGTGACAATCTTCAGCTTGTTTTTAATTTATCAAAATTTAGTACGTTTCCTGATAGAGATGAAAATCTAATGTTTTGATATTTCATCTCTCTTTTTTTCACATTTAAATTTTATGTCTTGCCTTATGCTTAATCAAATTTTTGGCCAGGCATTACATCTGTAATCACAGTTTTCTGGAAGGCTGAGGCAGGAAGATGATGAATTTGCACCTAGCCTGGAGTATAGCTCAGTATGAGAGACTAAGTCCCATACCTAGTATTGCTAGTATTGATGATGATAATTAATAATTAATAATAATAATAATAATAATAATAACAATAGTAAATACTACATTCAAACTTTCTCCTTTATAATTGTGTTTTATTTTTCTATTAGATAGGTACATATGCTTTGACTATTATTCATAGTTAACTTAGAGTTTATGAAATAATTATTGATTATAGTTAATGTTTACTGATATAATTTAAAACATTCTCCTCTTACTAAATGATGATACAATGACTAGGTGAGCATACATCCAACTTCTCCAGCTTTTATTTCTGTCACGTATTTTGTTTCTAAAGACTTAATCCCCAAACCATGCATTACCATTTTACACGATCAATATTCATATTCATTTATCCACATGATTTACCTTCTGATAGTCCATTGTGTTTATTTTTTCCTTAATTTTGAATGCCTCATTTCAAGATTATATTTATTCTGCATAGAAATTACTTGAGTTGAAGTTGTAGTTTTTTAAAATTAATGGGCAAATGTTTCAGTGAACCTTTAAAAATGTTAATATTTTATTCTCTTTCTCCTGGGTCATCTCCCAGGGTGGATTTAGGCAAACATCCCTGGGCTAAGGGATGCCTACGCATGTCTGTGATGGTGACTCAGTCAAGATTAGCCTGGGAATCAGAGCCTGAGTCAGAGTCAGCCTCAGCCGTGTGGACCAGTGCCCTCCAATCCACTGGAGGTCTAAAGGCAACAGAAAGGCAGAGAAAGGACAGATTTTCTCTCTTAGCTGGGACAGCCATTTTCTCTTCTCAGTCACTAGCATCCCTGGTCCTTGGGCCTCCTGCCTCTAATGGGGATTTATCCACTGGGTTCCTTGAGTTTTTTTTCAGGCTCTGAGCTAGGACTGGAAATATCTCACCAGCTCAGGCGAACTCTCAGCCTGCAAGTGATAGGACATGGGACATCTCTGCCTTCATAATTGTTTGAGGGAGGCCTTCACAGTACATCTCTTTCCATACACCTCTTTGTTTCTGTGGATTATCTTTCTCTGGAAACTCCTGGCACACTGTCTTCATTTTACTTTTCTTCTGAAGTGTTTAGTATTATTTGTTCTTTGAAGACAATATGTTTTATGTGCTGGCTATCTCTAATATCTCTCTTTGCCTCTGACTTTTAAGTATTTACTACAAAATATCTGGGTGTAGTTTTCTTTATATTTATTCTTCTTGAAATTTAGTGCATTTCCTGAATCAATGGGAGGATGGCTATTAGTTTCGGAAAATTGTCATTTATTATCTCTTCCAGTATTGATTCTGCCCATATTTTTCTTTGTTGTCTTTCCAAGTCTCTATGTATTGTTAGTTACACTTTGTGATTATTTTATAGCTAAACTGCTTGTCTAAATGATATATCCCATTACCTCTGATATACAATTCAGAATTTTAACCTAACTTTTAGCTGTTACTAATGAACTCTATATTTTGAGTTCTCAGTTTTAGTTTTGAATTGTCTATAATATAATTTAAATTGATATCTTTTAAGTGTTTCAGTTCCTGGTGAATGTCTTCATTTCCCTTAGCATATTAAATGTATTAATCATAGTTAAATTCATATTTGGTAACTCCAGTGTGTGGCGAACCTATGGATATATTTCTAATACTTGTATTTTCTCTTGGTAGTGTCTTGATTAATAATAGTTCGTTATTGTTAGAATTCATGTATTTAAACATAATTGTCAGCTGGGCATGGTGGTGTACACCTGTAATGCCAGCACTCGGGAGGCTGAGGCAGGAGGATTGTCTCAAGTTTGAGACCAGCCTGGGCTAAAAATTGAGCTCAAGGCCAGGCTGAGCTGCATAGTGAGACCCTGTCTCAGAAAAACAAACAAAAAAACCCCCAAACAACATCACTGTTAAAGCCCTAGATGATGTTATCTTATTCCAGAAGTGATTTCTTTTAGCTTCTGATGGGGTGGTAAGATAGGAGAAAATTGCTTTAATTACAAGATGGATTGAGTTGATTTAAATCTGACTTTCAATCTTTGGAAGATCTCTTCAATTTCTTGTTAGCCTTATGGTATGATACTTTAGGGATCTTAGTTGAAGCCCTGAGGTGTTTATCATGTCCTCTCTACATTATTTAGTTTTAAATTCTAATTTTCATTTCCTCAGCATCTAGAAATTGCTAATTTCTTATGTTCTTAACCTGAAAGCAGAAACCAAGGACTGGCCCCTAAGATATCAGCTATCCTTAAAATGCTGACACTATCAAGCAGACATTTAAAGAATTTTATGAAGCTTCTCTAGTTTGCAGAAGGAATATCTGTCTTCTATAAACTTGAGGCGTGTGCCATGGGGAAATGTGTTTACCGTTTGGTTGTGCGAGGGCAGCAGGGTCTAGGATTAGTCAGTATCTTCTGCCTCCCCTAAAATACCTACCCTGCTTTGCTACTGCCCATGTTTCATCAAAATTATACAACATCTACTTTGAAAATATGACCTTTCCTTCCTCAATTTTACCTTTTTTACTCTTAGGACTTTTTGTTTTTATATTTGCAGGTTTCATGACCTATCTATCTGTGAACATTTTCCTCTTTACATCACTTAAAAGCCTGCTGTTTTCACCACCTTCCCCACTCTTAGATTTACTCTTTGCCTTGCTAAATTCATATTTCCAAATATTGTCGTGCATTAAAAATCTTGTAGTCCTTATAGACTTAAAAATACTATATCATTGTCCCAGTTGGATCTTAGCTAACATAGGCACAAAATTTTTGTTCAGAATATTTTACCTCAAAAATTTGAAAATATTGTTAGATATTCTTCAAGTTATTTCATGCTGTTGATGAGAAGTTTAAAGCCAATTTGACTCTTGTTCTTCTGTGGAACTAATTTTCCCAACTTGCAAAGTTTTAAAATTTTAAGAGACCATCATTCTACCATAAATTTCTTTTTGAAGTGTGTATTTTAGTGTTTTAGTACAAGTAATCAATATATGTGTAAGATATGTTATAATATGCTATAGTACATTCACAAGGATGGACAAACATCACTACTATTTCCAGAACATTTTACTCACTTAAAAAACCCTTTCATCCATTAGAAATCATTTTCCGTTCCCCTTTCCTCCCAGCCCCTGAAATCCATGAAACTACTTTCTTCTGCTACAGATTTGCCTGTGCTGGGCTTGCCATTTAAGTGGAATCAGGCAGTGTGTGGCCAGTTGTGTGTGTGTGTGTGGGTTCTTTCACTTCCTGTAATTTTTCCATGTTGATCTGTGTTGTAGAATGTGACAATTCTTCACTCTTTTATGGACAGTGTTCCAATGTATGGACTGACCACTTGGGTGTAACTTGTCTTCCATCCATTGCTGGACATGGGTTGCTTCTAGCAGAGTTAGAATGACTAATGCTAGAAACTCTTATGTTAGATGTGCAAAACTTTTGTGTGAAGCTATATTTTCAATTCTCTTGAGGATATGCTAAGTAGTGGAATTACTGGGTCATATGGGAATTTCATGTTTAACTTTCTGAATACTACCAAACTGTTTTCAAATTCCTGCAGCATTTTACATACCTTCTTGCAGCCCGTGCATATTTCACCTCTCCACATTCTTGCCAAAGCTTCTTTTTTTTTTTTTTCCGGTACCGGGGATCGAACTCAGGACCTTGCACTTGCCAGGCAAGCACTTATGCCACTGAGCTATATCCCCAGCCCCTTTGCTAAAGCTTCTTATTACCCATTTTTTATTAGGGCCCTCCTGGTATGTATGAAAAGGTAATTCAGTGGGGATTTATGTTGTATTTTTAATGACTGATGATACTAAGCATTTTCTAGGTATTTATCAGCCATTTGTGTATCTGAACAATTATTCAACTCTACTGCCCATTTTTAATTGTGTTCTTGCCTTTTGATTTTTGTGTTGAAAAGTATTTTACATATTCTGGATGCTAGATCCTAATCAAATACATAATTTGCAAATATCTTTTCCCATTATGTGGATTATATTTTCCTATTATTGATAGTTTTCTTTCATGTATTTATTTTACTAAGTTTAATTTATCTATTTTTCTTCTCATATTTTTGATGCCATATTTAAGAAATCATTGCCAAATCTAAAGACATAAAGATTTATTTCCACACTTTCTTCAAAGAGTTTTATAGTGTTAGTTCTTACACTTATATCAATATATTTAGGGTTGAATTTTGTGTATGATGTGTAGGAGTTGTTGAATTCACCTCTTTTGTATGTAGTTATCTTGTTATTCCAAAACAATTTATTGAAGAGGTAAAATTAATTCTTTCAATTTACCTGGCACCCATCTAAAAATCAGTTGATTTTTATAAATCATTTATTTCTGAACTTTAAATTCTATCCCATTTATCCTTACACAAATAGCACATAGTTTTTATTACAATAATTTGGTATTGAGTTTTGAAATCAGGGAATGTGTCTCTGCCAGTTCTCTGATTCTTTTTCAATATGATTTTGGCAGTTCTGAGTATATGGACTTCCATATGAAGTTTAGAATTAGCTGGATAATTTATGCCAAAAGAGCAGCTATGATTTAATTAGGGTCACACTATATCTGCAGGTCAGTAGTAAGCCTTCTAATCCACAAATATAGGTTAACTGTCTGTTTATTTTGTTTTAAGTACTGCACCACTTTTGTGAAATTTACTCCTAAATATTTTAATATTATTGTAATGGGATAGTTTTCTTAATTTAATTTTCAGACTTTTCATTGCTGCTGTATGTAAACACTACTGTGGGGCTGGGGATATAGCTCAGTGGAATAAGTGCTTGCCTAGCAAGTGCAGGGTCCTGAGTTCGATCCCCAGTACCGCAAAAAAAAAAAAATAAATAAATAAATAAAATATAAACACTACTGTGTTCATACATGGATCCTGTGGCCTCTAACACTGTGGAATTCGTTTTTCAGCCCAATAGCACTTTGGAGATTCAGTGGGATCTTCTATATAAAAAGCCACAGGGTGTGCAAATATTTTTATTTATACTTCAGATCTGTATGTCTCTTTCTTATGCTTATCTAATTATCCAGGATATTTGGAAACTTTTAAAGTTTTTTTCTTTCCCCTTGTAACTTTGGTACTACACCAGCAAGAGTGTAAGTGTGTCACATGGGTGTGCTTAAGAGTCATTTCTCACGCTCAGTGAGCACTTCGGCACCGCAAGCTTTCAGCATTTCTTCAACTCTCACACATTCCCTTCTTGAAAATATTCCTTCTTTCTCTTTTTATTATTTTCTCTAATACTCCCCTTAGACACATGTTATATAGTTAACAAACATCTTTCTCTTGTGCCTCTTTATTTTCTCTCAATGTTCTGTAATCCTGCTTGTACTATATATATTTATTTCTCTCCGTGTGTGTTTCTGGGATCTAATCCAGGGTCCAGGCAATTGCTGTAACTCTGAACTACATCCTCAGTCCTATTTCTGCTTTACTGTTTGATCTTGAGTACTGTTTGAATTGTTATTCAGTCCATCTATTAAGTTTATATCACTTTTATTTTATATTGCCAAGAACTCTTATTTTTTTTCTTCCCCAGCAACCTATTTTCAGTTTTTCATGTGCTTTGAAATCTCTGAGGATATTAATTATGGTCATACTAAAGTTTGTTTCTGTTCTTTATAAATTTTAGCTCTGCTACATATTGGGCTTTTTCAGATGTTTTGTTTTCTTGGTTCTGATTATATTTTAAATGAGACTTTGGTTTAAACAAAATTAATAACTGGAAATGTATTTCCTCAGATTAAAGGATAATTACTTTGCCTGGCAATGAAAGCAGCATTGAATTACAAAAGTTTCTTTCTGTGATTGCTCAAGGGGCTTGTGGGGCTGGAGACCAAGCACGGCCTCTACATAATTTTTGTTTTGGAGAAGACCGTTCCGGATTGCAGGGTCCTGTAGGCACTGAGTCCAGTATTCCACTTGGAAAAGTGTTTCATGTAGATAAAATTAGAGTCATGTGTGAAGAGAGTGTCGGTCCTAGCTCTTCTCTCTCCCCGAATGAGCCACTCTGTCATCACGTTAGATCCCCTCTTTCTCGCAGTTCCATTAACCCTGCTTTGGGGATTATTCAAAGTTTTGTTTAGAAAATGCCTTTTTATTTATTTCCATAATCTTGTGCTGCCTTTAAAGAGGTTTTATGTTCTTCAATTCCTTATTTCACTGGGGTTTCACTGATAGTGTTCCCATTTGTTTTATATCTTTCATAAGTGACATTTGTAGTGCGTCGGTAGAATATTACTTGGTTTTTCAGCACCCATAAGTTTATTTTTATGTTCCTTTCACATACACTTTGTCATTGAATTGGGTTTTTATTTGGGCAAGAAAAAAGAATGTTTTTTCTGTGGTCATCTTGAATTAGTAGTATATTCCTTTCTATTTTTAAAATTTATTTCTAAAATAAAAGAAGGAAAACATATTAACAAACAGACATCCATTTACAAGATAGCATAAGAACAATACAAACAATATAGAGTTACAGACAAAGGGGTAGGAAATTAACAATGATAGTTGTATTACTGCTGATATCTTCAAAGTGGTTTCTCAGGAAAGCAAATAGAGACATGCAAGATTGATCAAACAAACAATCATTAACTGTTCCTTTCAATAAAGCAATAGTAGACAGTAGTACAACTATGTTAGCTATCCTGTATATACACATATATATAACTTTCCCTTCTTTCCCACACCCCAGTTGCCCATTAGTTTTGAGCATTTTCCTTTCATTTCACAATGTCTATCATACCTTCTAGTTTTTATTCACTCTTTCAGGTTCTTATCTTAGTGAGACAATACATTGCTTACACGTGCACATCTGATTTATTTCACTTATGAGTATGGTCTCTAGTTGTGACCATTTACCTATAAAAGCCTCAAGTTTATCTTTCTTTATAGCTGAGTAATATTCTATTATGTAAAAATGCCACAATTTGTTTATCCAATCTTCCGTGGATGGACATTTGGGTTGCTTCCATAATTTAGCAATTACAAGTTGTGTGGTTATGAACATGGGTGCACATATATCGCTGCGATATGATGTTTTCAGGTGTTCTGGGAAAATACCCAGAAGGGGAATAACTGGGTTGAATGGCGCCTCTAGACCTAGTTTGCTGAGGAATCTCCAAATTGATTTCCATGATAGTTTTACCAGTCTGCATTCCCACTAGCAGTGGAGAAGAGTTTGTATTTCTCCACAGCCTCTCCAGCATTGGTTATTGGATGATTTCTTAATGCTGGCCAATCTTAATGGGGTGAGGTAAAATATCAGTGTTTTAATTTGCATTTCTCGAATGACTAATGATGTTGAACATTTTCTCATGTATTTATTTGTCATTTGTGTTTCTTTGTCTGAGAAGTGTGTATTCATCTCAGCTGCCTGTTTTTGGACTAGGCCTTTGAATTTGGAGGGGCTGATGTTTTTAAATTCTTATGTGTTCTAGATAGAAGACCTGAGCGATAAAAAGTGATATTGTCTCCGAAAAGCATAACTCATGGATTCCAATTATCCACAACGACTCATAAGTGCACAGTCCTATGGCAAATACTGCCTATATATCACAAAATTGTATTTGGCTAACATCAAGTCATAAAAGATATAAAGAATTCTTGTATGTAGTCAGCTGACTTGGAAACCACCTCAGGAGCACTTACTGCTTTTGAGCTACTTGAGAACTCTGATTGCTCTTTTAGTTTCCATCTGAAAATGACAGTGATAAGAAACTATAGTGTTGTAGTTGAAACAGCTGAAATAATGTTCAATGGTTAAACATACAGACGTTTGTTTGGGGGAGGTCAGTTCAGCTCTCAGTTTTATGAGTGGCAGCTGGGGGGCTCCTTCGGTGGTAGACTGGACCAGTCATCACCACACCTATCTGAGCTATGGGGAATGTCCTTAGCTTGTGAGGTCATCACATGATCTGTGTCCTTGAACAGTGCTGCAATTACAAAAGAGGACACACCAACCTCCCCATCCTAGAAAATAGCACTGTAATTAACTGAAGAAGAAAATCAATACCTCTCACTCCAGGGATATAGATCACTGATTCTCTTCATAATTTTCCAATCCTTAATACCATCTCTTTTCCTGTTAGAGAAAAGCAAAATTATAGAGATAAGAAACGGCAACTCCCAGCTGGGCTGTCTCTTAGCTCCTCTTAATCATTTGTCCATTCCAATTCTCCCCTCGCTTTACTTAATACTAAGCGATGGATTAGCTTCTCTGCTAAACTTTTGTTTCTCAGTTCAACACTTGCACAGAGTTGCCTGATAACAATAAACTCTCCTTTGTTCCCAAATTTGCTAAACATTCCTAATTACTGCAGAGCTCCCCTCACAGCAGCTCTGTGGAGCAGTACGGGGCGGTGGTGAGGAGGATTCTTGTCCTGCCTGAAGGCTATTTTTAATGATGAAAGTGATGAAGTGAATTCTCAGAAGATTAACACTGTGAAATCACTACTTTTTGCACATGAATCATTTACATGATCGTAAACATTTTGCTTGATCTTCTAGAGTATCAGTCTTTTGTGTTCACCCTCATGCAACTCTGTGCATAGCGGCCGTGTGACATGCAGGGCTCTCCCAGTCCCATCACATACTCTGATCTTTTTATCTATCTCCTCCACCTTGTGTGGAAGTTGATGCCGGTGGAGTGCCGGTCGGCAGACACATTTGCTCTCCTTGAGGAAGGGGGGTGGCCATTGTTAGATATCCATGTCTAGGCATTCTGGTGACAAAAATGAGCCAAGCCTGCCCAGCACTGGTATCAGTTAAGCTTGAATGTTGATAATTCCAGACCTAAATATCTACTTAGATGGAATTTCCATATTTTTCCTCCGATTATTATGTTGTTTTATCAGCAAAGAATGAGAAGCAGCTCCTAATGGTGTTTGTGCTAGCGGGCATCAGTATGAGCCAGGGAGATTTTTGCACACTAGCCAACTTGGGGGCTAGTGAGACTTAAATCTACAAGGCAGGACAGGCCTGCAGGCTGGAAATTCAGGGAAGTTTTCCTATAGGACTGTTGGGTCAGAATTCCACAAAGAGCAGACTGGACCCTCAGGTGGGCTTGCATGTTGCTGTGCTGGGAAGGAAGTCCTGCCATCTCTAGGAGCCTTGGTCTTTCAAAGTCTGCAGCTGGGTGGATGTGGTACAGCATACAGCTCCAGTATGGGAAAGAACCACAGCATTCAGGCTGGGTTTTGCCATCACCCTGGGGCCATGCCACGATGGCATAAAATCAGCTACCATGCTGATCTTTGTTCAGGGTCCTGTTACACCACGGTGACATCTGCTCAGTCTTTAGAAGCTTTATTGAGAAAGTGTGCCATATACTTCCTGAATTTCAAATCAAATAAAAATTGAAAACTCTTTGTTTAAACTTTGTCCTACAGTTTAGATTTTAAATTCCCTTATTCTTGTTGTACTCTGCCTCACAGAAATAGAGAATGGGTAACTCACCTAGCTCTTAAGTGAATAAGCTTTGTAAGAAACTTTAAAAATAAATCTGTCACATGATTTCAGCTTGTTACAAATGGCACTGTTTCTATGGTTTGCAATTTAGTTTGAAACTCTTAGGTTTATTTATTCTTTTAAAAAAACAGTTTTACTGTTATATAAATCACATACCCTACAAATTATTCATTTAACATTTAAAATGAATAATTCAGCGGCTTCTAGCATTTTCACAGAGCTGCACAACCATCAATACAATCAATTTTAGAATATTTTCATCACCCCCAAAAGAGACCTGCACCCATTAACGGTAACTTTCCATGTCCTCTTGCCACCTCCTGCCTACCAGCCTCGGTCACCACTAATCTTTATGTCTCTTTTAATCCCCACAAAATTCTGGGCATTTTATTAAAATGGAGTTTTACAATATGAAGCCTTTTTGTGATTCATATAGTTTAATTTTAAATTTCCTACTTGGTAAAACCCATGCAGTTCAATCAATTTTAGTGGAATGTTTGATGGGGGGGGGGATGGATTGCTATGTCTGACGATTCCCTTGATTTTCTTAGCCTTTCCTCGGACTGAAAGCCAGTTCCCACTAGGCTGTACCTGGATACCTGTGGTATTCTATCAGATTGCTTGCTTTATTTCTATTAATACTGTCGTGGGTTGGATGTTTTGTGAGTTCTGAATAAAGGCCTCATTTTTTGAGACAGATATGGGCCTTTTGTCCATTTGTCCTCATAATCCAGTCACTGGAGGCTGGAAAGGGCTGATGCCATCTTGTTGATGAGACTGGTAGGGTCCTGTGCCCAGAGCTTCTCCCTCAGATGTGCCCGGATGTCCTAAACCATCTCCCTGCACAGCTGCCTCTGGTGTGCTCTCACTTCCACTGTATACTTAAATTATAATTAATTTAAAATGCAACATCTGTTACCAAATTATTTCTTTATGAAATGACCTCATTTCCTCTGTATTACATTACTCCGTGTTTGGGTTTCCACACATATATCATCCAAAAGTAATTCTCAGCCATGTTTGGTCATATCTAAGATGCATGTACTGTACACTTATTTACTTTGGATACAAATGAAATAATTTTTGTAGCTTATAGTCAGAAAAAATCTTTTTAATAACCATGCAGCAGTAATTTCCTACTGCATTTCAACATTTAAAAACAAAATATGAGAACAAAGTATAATGAAGGTTTTAATACCTGTGCAAAATACATACAGGACAATGGCAAGGTCTAAGCTATTACATTAAACAATGAAAACTAAAATGTTTTTCAACAATGCGTATTCATTGATATTCACTTCTTACAAATAACTTGTTTTTGAGGAAGGTGGGAACACAAAGTATAGACATGTAATAAGAACTTTCCGGTATATCGCCACCTGGAAACATCTCTACCTGTGTTGTATCAGCCAGCGTATAAGGTGGGAGCGATACTGTTGTAGAAGCGGCTCCTGTCTGGTGTATTACCCAGCGAGGATGTGTCACTGAGCTGGTGCTTTGATTTAATGGCTAAGCTCGCTGCATCTTGATAGTGATACTTACTAAAGAACACGTTCTTGTCTTATCCTTAGGAAGTTATAGCAGCTGATACGAGCAGTAGAGACCTACTACCTTCCGTTTCTTTGATTTTATATTTACTCATTCCCTCATGTGTGAGCGCTTGAGCTGCCCCAGGGCCTGTGCTCTCTGCCGAGCTGATGGAGCCTTCACTCCCACAATTTACAATCTCACTGAGAGGCAGTGATCAACTAAACACTCAGACAGGGAAAGGTAAGGTTGGAACTGCCCGAAGTTCCTGAAAGAGGAACGTGCTAATTTTCAAATTCTGAAACACAGGAAGTAACATTACATATCTGGATTAGAGTGAATGTTCTCTGTTTTTTTCTGTGTTTTATTTTATTTTTAAAATGTTATCAGCTGGGACACTGAAATATCTCTTTTATTTGAAGGAGAATAAAATATTTTAGAAAAATATTTAAAATGATACAAAATTCAAAACAAGATGATAGGAAATCAATAATGGTTGTTGTAGTGCATGCATATTGTTATTTTCATAGTAGTTGTTTGGATTACCAGATATAAACATGCAAAATTATTCAAAAAAGAGAAAAATTTAAGCATTAACTGTTCCTTTCAAAAAACCAGTAGAAATTAGTAGTACAATTATCTTAGCTATCTTGTGTATATATATAAACATATATTTTCCCTTTCTTTCTCTTCTCCTTTCCTTCACCCCAGTTGTTCTTTCTTTTTGAGCAGTTTCTTTCCTTTGATAATATCAATTGTACCTTTAGGATTTTAATTACTATTTCGGTTTCCTACACTCGGGATGCAATATGATGTTTACACATGTGGGCCTGATTTATTTCACTTATGCGTATGGTCTATAGTTGCACCTATTTACCTATGAAAGCCTCTGGCATATTTTTCTTTGTAGTAACGTAGCAATACTCCATTGTTTAAAAATATTTTTAATGCATTCCTCAGCTGATGGGCATCTGTGTTCTTTCCAAGATTTGGCTATGACAAACTGCACTGCTATAAACATGAGTGCACATATATTGCTCTGTCAGGATGTTTTCAGTTCTTCTGGAAAAATACCCAGAAGGGGAGCAGCTGGGTTGAATGGGAGCTCCAATCCTAGATTTCAGAGGAATCTCCACACTGGTTTCCGCAGTGGTTGCACCAGTATACAGTCCTACCATTAGTTATTCCTTCCTTACACCATTATATTGACAAATGGCAAATTAGATGTTGGCGTCTTTACCTAAACTGACAATATTAAAGATTTAATGTTCATACCAGGGAAAAAAGAACTAGGCATAGGAAGATAGAGGCAGAGAGAGACAGTGTGAATTGTATCAAAATGCATTTATCTATTTATTTGTTTTTAAGAGGTAGGAATTGTCCCACAGGGCGTTACGTCTTGTCCTAGGCTCCGATTCATCTCTCTGTGGAGGCGCCAAGCACAGCTTTGGTTCACGTGCCTTGCTTGGTTCTGGGTCAGCAGGGGTCAGGCAGGAGCTTCTTCAGGAACACGCCCTGTATTACCCCGGCCTAATACTCCGGGCTTGCGCCAATTGTTTTTCACTATAATATCTAAAGCATGAAAGTAGTACATGAACACACATATTCTTTTCAAAAGCAAATAGGAGGTTGTATGCCTTTCAGCTCTGGGCCAAATGTAAGCGCTAAAACTTACAAAATGACATAGAACCCACTTGAGTTTCCATCCTGGATCACATCTTGCTGCCACATTTTTCTCTAGGGGTTACCACAGTGCTGACTTTTTTCTTTATCCTTGTCTTCTGGGAGAAGTCCACTACTATGTATAGTTTTACCCCAAATCCTTCTCTTGGGACTGATGGTTCTTTTTCTTCTGCAGCTTGTTCTTTCCCTTGAATATTCTTCTGCTCTCAGAGAATAGGGGATAGAGAACAAGCAGATGCTTGAGTCAAATTTCTGGAAAGGGTCAGCATCGTTCTGGAAAGGGAAATGCTGAGAACCTGCTTGGCACTCTGTGGGGACACAGAACATGGAGTAGCACAGAACTTAAGAAGCAGATATGAAGGGAGGGAGATCATGAGCTCTACTTCATATTTCCTAGATTTGGTTACTAAGCAATAAAAGAGGTAAGTGGATAGGAAGCCTGAAAATGGTGAGGATTTTGTAATTAGCAGCCCTGGCTCTCAAACTCAGCCTTTGTAATTT
Source organism: Dinomys branickii (assembly GCA_004027595.1). NCBI lineage: Eukaryota > Metazoa > Chordata > Mammalia > Rodentia > Dinomyidae > Dinomys > Dinomys branickii. The sequence continues at coordinate 118,808 of PVLD010002349.1, read as the reverse complement.
ATAGCTAGGTGTCACTGAGGTGTTAATTTACCTCCTGAACTGCTGTTTCTCCATTGAGAAATAGAACAATGCCCCCCCTCTCTCTTCATATATGTACAACCATATATATATCCCCTTTGTCTTCATTCTGCAATGTTTGAGGATTTACAATATTAGACCACTCTATAGTAATTTTATCCAATTCTTTCTTCTACAGAGCAATTTCCCCTAAATCTGACACTTTTTAGATTACCCTGCCTTCTTGCCTTTTAGCTTGTTAGTCTTTTTTGACATTATTGCTTTTTCTCAAAAACAACATTTGAGTTTTGCCTGAGGTCACAAATAACTGGCGGTGATAATGTTTAGAGTCTGTTACTCTACTTCAGCTGAAGGTCGAAAGGTGGGGCAGTATCAGAAAGAATCAAAGTCAGACTGATTCTGAAGTGATCAAGGGACTAGCAGGAACCGTACCATAGCGGTCAACCGTGAACTTCTCCTATGGAACGATTTGGCTGCAGCTCCTTTGCAATGTGTTTCATAGAGAACTCAGATTCAGTCCTGCGGCTTGCAGAGCCTCTGGTATGTATGATTGCACGCGGTGAACTAATATTCGGACCCGGTGGGAGACTTGACAGTGTGGATATTTGAGGTACAGTGGCAGAAGCTGTCTGACACAAAGAATGATGATTATTTTCTGCATTACTGGGAGACATGTGGTAACATGGTGGCATGTCAGAGAAATGCTGGCAAGAATCAGGAGGATAAAGATCTCCTTATAGATTTTCTCATATGTGGTTGCACTTGTATCAGCAAATTCTTACCAAAAGAAAAAAAAAATTGGTAGATGACAAATTTTGAGGGTTACATGTTAATATTGATCAACATATTAGATAGTGCTATACTCTTTCAGGACATATGCTGCTGATTTATTTTATTGAGTTCCTGTGGGGCCACCAGGATTATTCTTTACTGGATGTTTTACATCTGAAAGCACAATTAAAATCCATTTATATTTGTTTCAATAAAGCATCTGCTGATAATAGCCACAGAATGTGCCCTCCCAGGCCAGCTTCGGATAACAGGCACATTACTTTGTGCGCCTTCTCTTGTGTAGGCCCCTGGGAGATGGTGGAAATCAGTCCTCAGGTGTGGGGGGTCTGAGGGAGGGTGGTGGCCTTTAACACAAAGTTCAGATGTAATTGTTTTAGAAACCTTAGGGATTCTTTAAAATAGTTTAGCAAGGCAGGAAGTTTCTAAATGTAGGTGGCCCCAGCTTATTGCACACTGTAGGACTCTTATCATGGCACACTCACAAGCACCTGCTTAACTTAATTAAAGGAGTATGCTGTTTAGAGAAGAAACTCACTGTAGATTACAACACCCTGCATAAAAAAGAACCTAGAAAATTTAATTGTCAAATAGCAATCAGAGAAGGTCACCTTCAAGACACCTCAGTAGGCTGTGTGATACTTCCAGATCACACTTCCCCCGACTGTGCCTCTGGTGGTGTGATGTGGGTGCATCTCTTTGCCATCTGCGGCGATCTGGGTGTGTCTTAATGGTAACTCTGTGCCACTTAAATGCGTGTCCTTGAATATGTAATTGTTAAAGTTCATGAGCAGATGAAGTTCAGGAAAATATAGACTGAATCAATAGCAGAGAGGAGAGAGGCATATTTATAAAAGGGCACAGCAAGCATAGACCATTTGCTCCTTCTAAACGTGTCGACAAGTGACAAAGTGGGTGATCGATGCTCAGGCATTGATGCGATTTTTCTTCTTTATTTGCAATCGATATTGGTGCGAAGGACACTGCCTGAGACCAGAAGTTAGAAGAACTAAGCTCTAGTAACATCCTTGCTCAAATGCCCTGGTTTCCTAATGTCTTTGTGGTATAGGGAAACCAAAATACGCAACTTATTTTTATTATGACAGCATCGTAAACGTTACTAGAATGGTATGTATTTTCAGGATGGTAAGTGATGGGAATGTGAAATAAATTCTTGGGAGCCAGTTGGCTTGCTGATTGATTAGAGGATGGCCCATGTGCAAATCATGAATCAAAGTCATGGCTCCAAGAAACCCAAAGAAAGGGCAAGAAATTAGAAACCCAGCTCAAATTCCATGGCGGCTTTGATAGCTATAAACTTGTGCTGTATGTTTGATTTCTGTGCGTAAAGCTCAAGTATATATTAGAAAAAACCAGGAGAGGAAAAATAAACTCCTCCTAAATATTATCAGCTTCTAGATTATTTCAATATGTAAATCATTTTCTAAGGGTCAGATACAAAATTATAATGAAAAATTTTAAAATATACATGATATTTATATCACTAAGCAATACAGTAGCTGATTCAAGCTCAGTGGTTTGTATTCTTGAAGGTTTAGAGTTCTGTTTTGTATTTCCTATACCCTAAATAGAAAGTATCACCTCTGAATCTGTGGTCTCTTATTCTGTCTGTGGCTGGCCCCTTCTTTGTCCCGTCACTTTTATCTCTCAGATGTTTCTCTTCTGTCCCTTTTCATTAGTCCATTGTTTCCTACTTTAAGCCTTTTCTTACTTTGTGGGCAAACAACATTGTCTGTGTTGTCACATAGTTATTATAACATCATATAATGATGAGTTATAGCCTGAAAACTGCTTCTTGAGAAATGAATTTCAAAAACTTTCACTATGTGGTTTTATACAGTCATGGACTCAATAGGATTTTTATTTTCTTCTACTGTGATTATTATACTTATGAACTGATGCAGTTAAATTAGAATTTCCTTTCCTTGAATGGGCTCAATATTGAATGCTCAACCAATTATTATGATGCATTTGACATGATGCAGATGAAGTGCTATCACCATTTGTACATTCATTTTAAAAGCATGAAAATGTATATATATATATTAGTTATCTTGCTCTATGCTCTCGACTTCCCAGAGATGTATTTGCACAACGACTTGATACAAGTGAAATAAAATCTTGTTTCAATTCAACCCAGTATCACTATAATTTCTAATTAGGTTTCATTTACAGTTGTGAACTATAATAATATTCAATGAACTGATTGATATTTTGTAGATGTAAAAAGTTAACAATCATTGAAAAATTCTAATTGACTAGGAACTTGGTGCCATTCATCTTTTCTAAAGCTCAGAGCCCTATGAAGTGATCACTTATTACTATTCTAATTTTTAGTTGAGGATTTGTTCCTTGGTACATTAAGAAATTTACATGGGATCACACAAGCACTACAAGAAAAAGACTTAAATGAGACACTCAGGCCATATCTTATGAATCCTGTACTCTAACTTCAGTCCTCAGAATCTGATCCGAATGCGAACACCAGCAGCACCACCAGCATGGGCACTAGAAGCACAGAGACTCAGGAGCAGGTCCAGTCCATCCTGGTTTGCTGAGTACGTTTCCAATTTTAGCACTGAAAATCCTATGTCTCAGAAAACCCATTAGACCCAGGCAAACCCAGTAGATTTTCCTCTCTTAATCTGAGACCCAGATCCCTATGATTCAACCAGAATCGACATTTTTTACATCTCTAGATAAGTAATACGGCTTCGGTAAGGGAGAGGAACTGCTCTTTCAATTTGCATTTATTTATGAATATTAAAAAAAAATTCTTCTAGAGAACTGAAATCTTGGAACCAATTTGCATTCTCTACATTGGAAACTTTAGCTCAATTAACCAAGTCTTACACAGTACCCAGAAGAATTAAAATTCTGTTGTATTTGAATGTCTGTCTCCAGAAATTCATTTCTTTTGCAGAAAAAAGTTGTCCAGTTCTAAAGAAGAGACAATTAAACTACCTGAGTTCTACTGAATATAGCCAACAACTTAGCAAAAACTTCTAAAATTCCTGTGGGATGTTTCTTTTGATTGTGGCAAGAAGCATGTAGGGTGTCAAAAAGCTGTAATTTTAACTGAAAAGCACCATATAAGTGTATTGGTAGAGTGTGGAACGTACCTGATATCTGTGTTACCACTCTTGGTTTGCATTCTCACTGGATTAGGAGGCTATGTCACTTTATTAGTGGAAGGCACCCTGTCATACCCAAGCTCAAATGTATGGCTGGTTTAATGAGCCTCTCATATTTCACTGATATACTTTTATGCCTAAGATTTTGCAGATAAATTTCTCCCAGCATGAGAAATCTCAGGGGACGTATCTAGAATATTAAAGAAGTTGGCAATGACTGTTTCTATCTTATAGCAGTGATTAAAATTAGTTAGACCTGGAAGAGACCTTTGGGAAAATATAGCGCATTTATTTTATGAATTAGGAAATTGAGACTTATCAGGGTTAAATGACTTCCTGTGACCATCCACCGAGCTCACAGTACAAACAAGCTCAGAATTGAGTGTGACTAAGAATGAACCAGACAATATTGGCTTTACCTTGAGTTTTCCTCATGTTACTTGAAATATAAATTAATAGCTTTTACCCTAAGAGAAAATTTTAGACTCTCAGTGAAAAATTGTATGATTACAGATTTTTACTTAAATGGTTGTAGAAAATGACAGCAAGCTACAGTGCTGATTTTCTCCAATTTTTTCCCTTTTCTGTCATGTTTAAGCTAGCATAGTTATTCAGTAATAACTGCTTGAAACCTGAAAAAATTATGTTTTATATTTGATACAAATTTTGTCTTAGGCTATTTGGCCTTCTATCACAAAGTACCATAAGCTAGGTGGCTTACAGACCATAGGCAATTATTTTGTACAGCTTTGGAGGCTGTGAAGTCTGTGGTCAAGGTCCAAGCAAATTTGCTGCCTGGGGAGGAACCATTTTATGATTCACAGTGGCTCCTTCTGAGGCCTCATGTGATGCATAGGGCAAGGCCTTTCTTGGGGTCTCCTTTCTAAAGGTACTGATCTTGTTTGCAAGGCCTCTGCTCTCCTGAGCTAATCACCTCCTAATCTTCCTGCCTACATCATCATAGCCAGGGCTGGGGTTCTACATACAAATTTGGTATGGAGGCCGCACATTCAGACTGCAGCATTTTCAGTCTTGGAAAAACTAGTTAACTCTTCTGTGTTTCATCTGTATTATCTAGAAAGTAGTGTCAGAAGCAGTTTTTTCCATGATTACACTGGTTATTGGAGGGATGAAATGGCTACTCTGTCTAAAATGTGATGAAGGACATCAGGTTCATGCATACCTGTTTTTCTGTCAGAGAAGAGAAGAGGAATAGCATAGGAGAGAGAGTCTGGTGCTTGAAAGGTTGGCAGCAGAGATAAAGGGGAGACTGGAAATGCGAACAAGATGTCAAACCCTTCCATTCGGACAGGAAGGAGGATACTGGAAGGGATTAGAGTACTAGAAAAAATAATAAAAGCAATAAGAGTTTTGACTTTCAAAGAAAGGAAATTGCAACTCCAGTAAAAACTAGAATATATTTAATTTTCTTGAGAAAGATGAAAAAGTTCAGGTGCTTAAAGGACTTTTATTTTTTCATTGCAAAATTTATCTTTAGGAAGATTTAGAGCAAAGATGTTCAGTGGTCTGTAAAGTAATTTTTGTCGGGATACCTTGATTAAAAAGCCATTGGAGATGACATAGAGACATCTTAGCAGTCAGAGATGTCAAGCACGAAAGTATATGATGTATGTGTCGGAAGTGGACAAATTAGATTTATCTGTGGAGGAAATTTCTGCAGAAGAAAATGAAAACTGTTGGTTAAATATCACCAAAGTCATTAAGCCTCACCAAGACAAAGACTGTTTTCACATTATTTGCAAATGAAATTGTTGCTTGTGATGACATATGCCTGAAATTAAAGGATGTTGGATGCTCACATGCACCAAGAATAAACAAGCAGATGATGAAGCAGGAAGGAATTTTATCCCTGAGAGACTAAACTTCTATTCTGAACTTTATTCCTTTGGGTGCTTGACCATAAATAGAGATGCCAAGTGGGCTTGACCCCAAAACTTGATGGGAGGCAAGGAACAGAGAAACACATTCTGACTTGTGAGCCCTGTGCTGACACAGGACAGGAGGCTTTATTTGTAAGGAGAGTACAATTTCAGGACATAATAACTTCCTTCGGAAGAGGACTGTGTGGAGAGCATGGCACCACAGTGGATTTTCCCAGAACTCTCTGTATCAAGGAAAGAACTTTATTGAACATTTACTTTTTTTCCAAGACCACAATGCACTTGAGATGAATTTCTTAATCTTTATAATAACTCTGTATGTTCAGATCTACTATTTTCCTGTTTTATATAGGGACTGAGGCTTACTTAAGTTAAGTAACTTATTTAACATATTAGAATGACAGCCAAGAGAACCTGGAGGTTAACCTATTGCATTTGACCCAGGGTCTGCATTATAGCCAGGTCTATAGTGTTAAGAGGTTCCTTCAGAGAGGCAGAACACACACACACACACACACACACACACACACACACACACACAGCTCACATGGTCTTGAAATCTACCTGTGCAAGTTGGAGAACCAAGAAGGCTGGTGCTATAGTTTGGATCAAGTCTGGAGGCCTGAGAGAAGCCATGTCTGAGGACAGGAAAATAAATTGCCTTTCTGTACCTCTTTGTTCCACTGGAGTTCTCCATGAATTGGAGGATTCCTGCCCCCTCTGGGGAGGTGGGCTCTTCTTCAAGTGGTCCATTCATCCACATGCTCATCTCTTCTACTAACACACTCATACATAAATGTAGGAATGTCTTACCTGCTGTATGGTCATCTCTCTGCCTGGTGAAATTAACACATGAAATTCACTGGCACAGGGCTCTGGTAGGGCCTGTGGTGCAATGGTTTGGAACACAGACTTGAACATTTTCTAGTTCTATAGGTCAGGCAAGTGAACTAACCTCTCTGGGCCTTGGTTCTCCTTTTAGTGGTAGTAGGATTGAAACCAGGGTCTTCACACTGAGTGATATCTCCATCCTTTTTAAACTTCCTTTTATTTTAAGACAGTGTCCCCCTTAGTTAGTAAGTTTCCTAGGCTGAGTTTGAACTTGTGATCCTACTGACCCAGTTTCCCTGAGTGCTGAAATTAGTCATATACCACTAAGCCTGGTCTTAGTTTCCTTATCTTTAGATGGTTTAAAGAAGAACACATTATACAACACACTTAAAGTAACTTGTTTCTGATTGGTAGTACTCATCGGCTGTGGATACACTAAGAGAAATAAGTTAAAGACAGATATGAGAGTATGTGTGTGCACTTGTTATTCTTTCTGCACTGCTAAAGTCCTATCCACAAAGCAGCTCTGACAATTCCTGGAAACTACATGGGTTTCTTCGCCTGCCCCCACCCTGGCTTCCACAGGAGGGCCATTCTTTGGACCTAGAAGCACTGACTCTTGTCTTGCCTTTTCATCCCTAGTGATGCTGTGATTCAGCCATGTTTCCCTTCATATTCTCAAGATTTCTCTAACAGTGCTGAAATGAACTCCAAGTATACAAATTGGCTTATCACAACCAGATCTTATTTTACTTTTCCTACTATATTGCTTAGGCTGCCTCCTCATACACTCTGTTCCTGAGGACCTGGTCCCTTCTCTGTGAAACGTCTTTTAAACTTGGCTTGGGAAATCCCATTTCTCTTCTTACAATACACCTCTCAGAAACACCTGTGCTCTTGCATGTATACCCCACCTGACTGCATACAAGTCCTCCTGCAGTGAGTCCTCACTCTCCTTCACTTCGTACAACTTTTCATCTTGACCATTTGTGTTTACAAAATGATACCAGTTGCTTTAATTTGGTATCTTAGCATATTAGTTCCTCAGAAATAATAATAGTCAACCTTTGAAGCATGAAGACAGCATTTTTGCACCCATCAGGGTTTCTTTTGGTAAGCGCACCACACAGGAAAGACTGGGGAGAGGGGGCGCAAGAAAGACTCCTTAAATTTCATGACAAATAAAACTAAAACTCTGTGATGCACAGAGGAAAAGATTTCTGAAAATCACTGGGATTTACAAACTGTGGACATGCACTCGAACAAAGAAGGCTTGAGAAAGGGCTGAGGATGAAAACAATGAGTATGTGCTCTTCACACGCACCAACTTTCCATGATGCATGCAACCACTGTGTGTTGCACACACAGACTAAGAAAAATAAAAGTTAACAGAACAATATCAGAGACTCCTGCCTGTTTATTAGAAGATCCAGAGCAGAAACACACACACACACACACACACACACACACACACACACACACACACTGAAGTGATGTTTAAAGAATGCCGAGTTCCAGGAGAGAGTTGAACATAACATTTGTAACTTGTGTGGGAGACAAAGGCATGGGTAAGTTCGAGTGGATACCCATTTGGAGGTGTGTGCGGCCCGTGCCTGTCACATGGCTGAGCTCCCCAGGTGGAGAAGGTTTGCCCAGGGTCCACTGCTGCCCCCGTAACACAGAAGCAAGGTGACAGTCAGCACCCAGGGAAGCAGGATGCGGGGTTGGCTCCCTCCCTTTTGGCTGCTAGGGAAAGACTGTCACATTGATGTAGGCTTTTCCACACTCTTCCCTTCCACCACGACACAGAAGCCGCGGCGGGGTCAGAACCCTCGCTTTTCCTTCTGCCACCAGGCTGGTGGGTGACTTCCCGTTCTGCCTTGGAGATGAGCATGACAGGTGAACAGAGGGTGGGAACGATGTCTCTAGAGCCTATGTCATGGGCAGCACTGAGGGTCTGTGTTTGACAGTCAGCTCCCCTTCGGGGCATCACAGGATTAATATCCTGATGAGAACTTTGCTGCATGACAGGAAAAGCTGGTCTTGGCCACAACTGCCAAAGTAGAAATTACATATGAGGCAAAGTATTTGGCATCTTTCTGTAGAGAGGCACAGATAATATCCATTCCATATGCCATGAGAATTCACGTAGAGGACAAAATACACAGCAAAATGAATTGGGGAAAACTTGTTCTTTGCAAAGAAAAAAATAATTGTTGATATGGTGGCACAGGAATGAAGGAGGCTTGTAAAAGTTTGCTTTAAATTTACAGAGACTAAACAAATGCAAGGGTGGGATGGGTGATGAGATGGTGAGGCTTGGGAGAAATATTTGAAAAAAATAGAGGAAAAGCAGTCATGGACAAAAAGAGACAATTTGGAAAAGATATCAGCACTTGCAAATGGGAAGAAGTCTTTCGAGATATGTGAGGGGAAGAGGAATTATCTGAATAATAGACTCCAACACAAAAGAGAAATATCTCTTTCCAGAGTGCTAAGGTAACGGACAAAGGGCTGAAGATTAATGTCCATGACTCCTGGGGCTGGACCCGACACCTGAGTTCTTGCTGCTCCTCCCGTGCTTGGCATTATTTCTATTTGTTTTACAAAGTATTCTTTAAGAGGAGTTGCTAGGGACGGTTTGATGCTAATGCATCAAAGGATATATGGTCAATTGATTCAATAGACTTAATTCAGAGGTTTGGTAGGAGGAACATAGGGAAGCTTTCAGTGCAAGGGATTTGCCTAATAAATTACTGGAAGGTTTTTGTTTGTTTTTAGTTTTAAGTGTGTGTGCTTTAAACAAATGACTCCAATTAAACATAAAACAATTTGTGAAGAAACACAGGTTGGATCTAGGCAGGATGATGCTATGTATAAATCATATTTTAGTCATTTTTACAAACCTGAGTCCTGTTGGGCAAGAGTAATTACTCAGAAGATGCTCTTCCCACTAGTAAGCTGATTGTCTTGTAAGTCTATCTTAATATCAACATGATAAAATCATGAAAAGAGAGAAAGATGTGATTTGTGAGCTATAGGTTGCATACCACAATAGAGGAAATTATTTCTTCTAATTTTTAAATATCTTATGAGGAGAGACACATACATATTGCATTAGCCTGTTATATTAGATATTGGTCTAGCATTCAAATTCTTCTTTCATCCTAATATTGAACAATCACCAGAGTTCTCATTTTATTCAAGACTCAATTGTAAGCCCATGTCACTGAGCCTGACCTCAATGCTGTAAGCAGCGGGAGAGAAAATAGACTGAGGACATAAAGGGCCACAACCGATGGACAGCCTGTATCACCTGCTGTAGGCCTTTGGTGAAGCTCGAAGCTAGGAGTGTGGGAAGAGAGATCTGTGGGTAGGACCCCATTGGCTCCCTGAATGCCCAAGAAGACAAATTTGTGGCGATGAATGGTGGCAAAGGAAGGACGATAAATATCACTGCTATTAGCATATTTTATGACATTTCACTTGCAAAACAATTTGCTGTGTATGTCCATCATGTCCCCAGGAATCTGGGCATTTGCAGGTATGGCCATCTTCCTTTTGCAGAGGCATGAAACGTGTAAGTGAGATGTCTAATGTTCATCTCATTCAACGTAAAAGGTGCAGCGTGGGATTTAATCCAAGCTATTTGGTTGCAAGCCCAAATACATTAACCCTTATGGTGATTTTTCCGTTGGCCCTGCACAATGCGTAACTATTCAGATACTTACCCTAAGTGATAGATTCCCAGCTAACTCCACAGGGTAATATTTCTGTGGTAGGAGGGGATACTTCTAGCAGTTAAAATGGAGCTTCTGTGGTCCCTAGATGTCAGAAGGAAACCAAAGACGGAAAACCAAGTGTGGCGTCCATCTTCCAGCATGTAAGATTCAGGACACTATTTGATAGAGCAGAACATTTGGTTTGGAAGTCCTTATAATTTGACTTAATAGAGAGTTGAATTATCTGGTGAATCGAGGTGTGGGCAAATGTGAGCTGTGTCAATCTGAAAAGAGTAAAATGCAGTTCCAATGAATGAAGCTCAAATTTACCAACAAATATGAAAATAATAGATTGGAAAGTAATATTCTAGTGTGCAGAACGGGAACTAAAAATACTTGCAGAGCCTTCTTAAAACATTAATAAAAAATTTGACTGCTGATCATAAAGAAGGAAGCCAGCTTCTGCCTCCAAAGTCCTGGCAAATATGTAGAGCATTCAGAGATCAATTTTCATAAACATGTTGGAAGAAAATTTGCAGGGAACTTGGGATGGGAAAAGGAACTATTTATCTTCTACCAGTATCTAGACCTAATCCTAAAGCAGATAATGATGCATGCATCAAGACAGAAAGCATTTTAAAGAACACCTATCTACAGAGAAATCAGAAGAAGGGATACTGCCCTCTCTTTGAAGTGAATATGCCAGGAACAGATCGATGAATTCCTCAATGGTACAGGAATCCACTGTACAGTACCGTGGAGAACCACACTGTCTACTTCATCTGCCTGTACAAGATGCAGACAGGGCAGAAAGACAGTCTAGTCTTTGAAAAAAGAAGCCTCCTCAGGTTTGAAGGCAGATGGCTGCATTTAATCTCAAGGTTGGGGCATCGCTCCTTTCGGGAGTGAGAGACTGTTCTAATCATGCCTGTGTGCAGCAAGTCTCTGGGCTGGGGAGCAAGTCACCTCCCTCCATGGGACAGAGGGCTGGGCTTCTTTGTAAACTTGAAAACTCAGCTCATTTCTAGTAAGTTCAACTTTTATGATCTGAAAAACTTTTATCAGTAAATAAAGGTCACCCATCTGGCAACAATGTGTCTATTTGGCTCAGCTTTGGTTTTCTACACTGTGTTATAAAAATATTACAGTCTCCTATGACATTAGCAAAGTGTGACATCTGGGCTTATACAAAATATAAGAGTTGGCAGGGTGACTAATTTCCCTTCTGAAAAACTGCCATGGCAGAGAGGGACCAGGGACAGGCGATGGCTGAGATACAGCCTTGGACTTCGCTGTAATCCAGCCAGGCTGGCCCTGGAGTCTAGTAGCATCCTTCACAGTGTCTGCCAGGAAGGGGGAAGGGGCCTAATTGCCCCAGAGGACAATGTTGATGGATTGCTGTGGGCCTTTGAGAATAAAAGCTATTTTAGCGCAAGAGGAAAATTTCCTATACCTGTAGTTCTAGGTGGTCATGCATTCAAGAATTAAATGAGACTGCTTCAAAGAATACTGTAGGTACGGCCGTCATTAAGCCAGGCAGCTTTTCACTGGGTTTAGATGTTAGAGCCTTTCCTTTGGGGGGTTGAAAAATGTATAATTAAATTTTGGCATTGCTTTTAGGTGGTAATGATTTTTATTAAATTCCTTTTTGTGCGACCCCTTTTATGAGTTCAAGACAAACGCCATATTTATATTTCCCCCTAGGCTCCAGGGTGCATTTTAATGTACTGTAATCTCAGAGATATTGAGCACTGACAGAAAAAATATATGCATCTGGACTCAGCCACTGTGCACTCTCAGAAGCTGGGTTTTTCTCTTTTGTGAAAAAAGAGAGAGGATCAAATTTAAAGGAAATTTCCTTGCTCATCTCTGGGCACTCAATTTTTTGAAGATTTGGGAACTATTGATTGCTAGTGTAGGGCTGGGGATATAGCTCAGTGGAATAAGCGCTTGCCTAGCAAGCGCAGGGTCCTGAGTTCGATCCCCAGTACCGCAAAAAACAAACAAACAAACAAACAAACAAAAATTTCTTTAATTGCTAGTGTACTTACTATGGTGGAAAACAGCAGCGGCAATTTTCTTTTTTACATGGGTTTAATCCCTGAACTTTAAGAAGTTTGGCTAGCTAAAGCTATAATGGTTATTATGAAACCCTAGGAAGAATATTGGTTAATTAGTGATCTAAATTGTTGAAGCTATGAAAATCCAAAAATCTTTTGAAATGCTGCATGGCAGTACTAGGAATAAGCCAGTGTGTGGTGTGGGAAGGCAGCATGCTATTCCCATCTTTTTTGAGGTAGGTGACAGTAACTAAGGTATAACAGCACCAGCTTCTTTCTGCTCACCCAGGCTTATTTGAAGTAAAATAGCAGATTGTCAGGAGTACTCGCTGACTGTGGAGAGGACCTTACTCAAGGGAGTGTGCAGCCCGATTATCTAGAAGGCAGAGACAAAGGCTGTTCCCAGATGCTGCAGGCCGGGTGCCCTTGGACCCCTCTCGGGATGGAAGGGAAGCACATTTCCATTTTTCACATGAAGAATTCAGGGTGTGGAGAGCTTGACAGAATTGGCTGGTCAATGAGGCATTGGGGGAACTGAGACCCAAGGGCTGCTCCCTGGGCTGTTTGCCATTAACTCTTCCTGGCTAATTACCTCCAGCCACACCATCGGGCTTTCCCATTTGTTACTATCCTCGGACTAAATAATTTTCATTCCAGTCATCAGAGAATGACTCTATGCTTCTGGAATTTCTGAATATTAGCACCAGAGTTCGGGAGGGGCCAGGGACCATGGTGGGTTTTACTTTCCTCTAGTTGTCCTGTCTTGGAGAGCAACCTCACACAAAGTCTCAGAACCCTAGCCACGGTGTTAACCATGGACACACAGCACATTTTCTCGCAGGTTGAGGATGACGATGGTGCCATCACAGGCAGGGAAGATGCGATGGACACCTTTTGCATGTCAGTTTGCTGTCCCCCGTCAGGAGTGGCTGTTCTTCTCCTTGCTCTCCTGCACTTTGTACTTTCTTTCCTCAGAGTGTGTTCCGAATGGCAAGAACATTGACACACAAGATGAGATTGAAAAATATGACATGGTGAAGGTTAAAATTTTTAAAAATTACAATAAGAGACGTTGCCACAAATCTCCTTCAAAGTACTCCCCCTCACTGTGAACACACTTACCCTACCCAGCTTGCCACTTTCTGGAGCAGCTGCAGAGGTCCTCTTTCCCGAGGGTCTTTAGCTGTGCTGCTGTGGTTGTTCTGATGTCCTGAACTGATTCAAACTACTTCATGTCCTTTTGACTTTGGTGAAGAAACAGACATTGCATGGTGCCAGATCTGGTGAATAAGGTGTGCGAGGACACACTGTCACTGTCACTGTCACATTTTGATGAATCTGCCTTTCTACTGGATGACACTCTGCAGCATTCATGGTCTTTTTTGACTACATCTCACTCTGAGAGAGAAGCTGCTGGAGGCATCTTTGGGCATGCAGAAGTCCCACAAAATGATCTGTGGCTGCCTGTTGAGAGTGCACACCTTTCCCACCTTGACTCTCTAGCCTCTTGTCCTGATTTTTGATTCTTGTGGCTCTTCTGCCAACAGGCAAGCACCAGGCCAATAGCCTTTGCTTTATTTAACGGGCTTTGAGTTGTTTGGAACGCCAATTGCCTCGCATGAAGTCTCTTTGACCCTTGCTACAGGTGTGGGATCGGACTTCATACACAGGATCCGACTGGGGACCTTTACCAAACTTGTCACTTATTTTCTCAGCCTCTATGTTCTCACCGGTAAAAGCGTCCACTACATGGATGATAGCAAATAGGTAAGATGCTAGTTCTCTCTTACAAAGATACATTCTGATTCTTTTGCCTTTGTTTGAGTTTCCACCAGTTTAAGCAGCCTGAGTTCAACTCTCCTTTTGTGGAAATACAGTCCAGGGCCTGATGGCTTTCCATTTGCTCTGCCATAGGAAATGCATCACTCCAGGCAACCCTTAGGCGATTCTTAGAGTAAGCCTCTGGGTTCCTTTGTGAATTGAAGCCCACAGAGGTCTGAAGCCTGATGGTTAGAGAAGTGTGCCCTTGCTTACCAGGGACCCCATCCAGCAGTAGGTGATGCTCCCCAAGGCCTGAACTCTTTAGGTATTCTGCTTCTTCCCATCTGCTTTCCAAAATCATAGCAATGACTTGGACAACGTCATAGCATCTTGTACACCAAACCTGAATGCAGAGGCAATGGGAGAGAAATTAACATGGAGGCGTTTTGTGGGGAGGGTGAGGGTGGAGCAGTACTGAGTACTTCACGGGTGTTATCATAGCTAATCCTCACCAAGACTGGGACAAGGTACCCTGTTGTCAAACAGGAAGACTAAGGTTCAGCGCGGTCAATTCATTTGTTGAAGTTCATATGTTAGTAAGTTGCAGGCATAGGGTCTGAGCTTAGCTAATGTGATGTAAAAGCTGCTAATCTTCCCTCAATACCATGAACTTCATATCCATGAAGGATATTATTTGTTCATTGGCATTCGCTTTTATGCTATGGTCATTGGACCATCACAACATCTCAATGGTTTACAGCAATAATGGCTTATTCTCACGCTGGGTAGATTCTGAAGATAGATTTAATATTCATGTGATCTTCATTTGGGTTCTTGCAAGTCCTGTTTTGGATATACCATTGCTGACGCTGATGGAACAGAGGAGAGGTGGGGCATCCAGTTTCTCGTAAAACCTCCGCTTTAGTGCCCGACACCTCTCTACTGCTTCCATTTCATTGCCCACAGCTGGTGATGACACAGAGTGTGCCTTATGCCGGTAATATATGACTTATACATGTCCTGTGGGGACAGCTTCTCTGGTGTGGGAATGGAAGGAAAGACAGTGAGTATTTTAATAAGTGATTCAATCTACTACATACACTTTCTGCATTGCCATGCACACAGTGGGATTTTCAACCCCATACCTTCCTGGACTTCCTCTTACCTCCGTGACTACTCCATCTTAGTTACTATTGCTGGCTTTTCCTCTATGTAGAGCCTAAATGTCAGTGCATTCTAGGATGTTTTCCTGGTTCTGTTCTCTCTCTGTACTGAAACACCAGATGACCTCATCCAGCGTGGCTGTAATTACCCCCAGCGCGCTAACTCTTTATCTTTCAAGTTCTGACCTCTTTTTGGGCTCCAACTACCTTATGTTATCTCCACATGGAATTCTAATGTGCAGCTCAGATGCAACGTGTCTAAAACGGGAGTTCTGATTTCTGTTCACCCCAATTCCAGCTGGCAGTCTTCCCTGTTGTAGAGAATGAAACCACCCTCCATCCAGTTACTCAGAGCACAGATCTGGGCTCACTCCCTTCCCCTCACTCCCACTCCAGATCCAGCAGTAACACATGCTATTTACACCCTCCAAATAGTTTCCCAAAATATCCAAGTCCCTTACTGGTAAATGCCAGGATACTAACTTAAACCGTCATCCTCTCTCACCTTAAATAGTATAGTAGGTACCTAACTGGTTTTGTGTTGTAGATTTTCTCCCATAATTCACACTTCACATTGTAGTCATGATGGTTTTACAAAGGACCTGGTTAGATTTTTCCCTTGCTGAAATCCTCCTAAAGATTTAAAATTCAGGAAAATGTCCTAGTGTACAAGACTCTATAGGATTCGACATTTGCTTACTCTATAAGGTTGAATAGTGCCCTCCCCCAATCCATGTCTGTTTAGAAATAAAATCTTTACAGATGTGACTAATTATATTAAGATGAGGTCATGCTAATGTGGACGTTCTAAATCCATGGTGGCTGGTGCTGTAATAAGCAGTGAAGAAGAAATGGAGAGACACCGATGAGTCACACAGAGAAGAGATCCATGGGAAGATGGAGGCAGAGAGTAGAGGGATATAACCAAGGTCAGGAATACCAAGGACTGCAGGTAGCCACTAGCAGCCAGAGGAGAGGCATACAACAGACTTTCCCAGGACCTCCACAAGGACCAATGCTTCCAATGCCTTCTACATATTTCTGACATGCTCACATGTGAAAGAGTAAATTTCTGTACTTTTAAGCCACCCAGTTTGTTATAATTTACTATGGCAGCCCTAACGAACTAATACAATTCTCTTTTCCTTGCCTGTCTGCCTTGACCACGTGCAATGATGTCTTACATTCCAAACCCAAGGTTACTTCAGGTGTCATTGAATTTGCTCTTCCTGTTGTGTCCCAGAGCTTTCCCAGGACTCGATCCTTTCCAGGGTGCATGCTCTCACTCCTGCTACCACAACCTTCGGTGTTCACGCTATGTGTGTTCAGTTATACCATGATTTGAGTGTATTCTGAGAGTATCGTTGCATTTACCTTTGCAATCCATTTCTATCCCTAGGAAATCTAAAGCAAAGAAATTGTGCATGGAATATCTGATTATTTTCTAATTTGGGTTAAAAGTCCAGATGTGAGGCATTTGCAATTCCAGGACAGAGTGGAAGGCCTCCAGTTGAGTTCATCAACACTTATCCATAATTGCCCAAAGTTTGATGATGCATAAAGAATATTTATACAGTTTTGAATAACAGTGCAACCTCCTTTGGCTTCACAACACCAGACAATAGTTTCTGTCTGTTTCCAGTTAAAATAAACTGTAAATGATCACATCAACCAATATGTATGTTATCTGTACTTTGCAATGCATACTTGGGTAATTGATGTTAACTAATTTATCAAACTGCTCACAGATTTCCTTTTACAATTTTATTTATGTGGTTACGCTCCTGGAATACTGTATAAATGTACAGATCAGGGAACTCTTCAAGTGTTATATAGAAAAATATCAAAAGAGAATCACCTCATGTTAAAACTTTTATTTATTTATTATTTTTTTATTTTAAAAGTAAAAGAACAAAAACATTAACAAACGGATAGCCACTTACAAAGTAGCACAAGAATAATACAATCAAAACTGAATTACAGACAAGGTGATATGGAATTAACAATGGTTGTTGTATTATACATTGATAACTGCAAAGTGTATGCTCAGGAAAACAAATATAGACATGCAACATTGATCAAATAACTAAACATTAACTGTTCCTTACAATAAAGTGACGGAAGTCAGTAGTACAACTATGTTAGCTATACTGTGTATACATACATACATACATAATTATCACTTTCTTCCTTTTCTCTCTGCATTTATCCCAGTTGCTCTTTACTTCTGAGTAGTTTCCTTTCATTTCACAATGTTTATCATACCTCCTAGTTTATATTCACACTTTCAGGTTCTTACACTAGTGATACAATACATTGCTTACACATGCACATCTGATTTATTTCACTTATGACTGTGGTCTCCAGTTGTGACCATTTACCTATAAAAGCCCCATGTTTATCTTTTTATAGCTAAGTAATATTCCATTATATAAGAATGCCACAATTTTTTAATCCAATCGTCAGTGGATGAACATTTGTGTTGCTTCCATGATTTAGCTATTACAAATTGCACTGCTATAAACATGGCTGCACATATATCACTGTGATATGATGTTTTCAGATCTTCTAGGAAAATATCCAGAAGGGAAATAACTGGATTGAATGGGACCTCTAGACCTAGTTTGCTGAGGAAACTCCAAGCCAATTTCCACAGTGGTTTCATGAGTCTGCATTCCCACCAGCAGTGGAGAAGAGTTCCTCGTTCTCCATAGCCTCACCACCATTTGTTATTGGTTGATATCTTCATGCTAGCCATTCTTACTGGGGAAAGATGAAATCTTAGTGTTGCTGTAATTTGCATTTCTCAAATGCCTAATGATGTTGAATATTTTCTCATGTGTTTATTTGCCATTTGTATTTCTTTACCTGAGAAGTGTGTGTTCATCTCAGATGCCTATTTTAGGTTTGGGTCTTTGAATTTGGGGAGGTGATGTTTTTAAATTCTTTATATGTTTTAGATAGAAGACCTTTGTCCAAGGGACAGCCCGCTAAGAGTTTTTACTAATTTGTGGGTTTTGTTTTTACTCTGCTGGTAATTTCTTTAGATGTGCAAAAACTTTTCAGTAAGATGAGATCCCAGTTGTTGATTCTTTGAAGTGTTTCCCTTGTGGTTTGTTTTTTATTCACAAACTCTGCCTACTCCTATGTCTTCAAGATTTTTACCTACTTTCTCTTCCAATAGATTTAGTGTTTCTGTTTTAATATTGAGATCTGTGATCCATTTTGACTTGAGTTTGGTGTGTGGTGATAAACTTGGGCCCATTTTCAGTCTTCGGCAAGTGGCAATACAATTTTCCCAGCACCATTTGTTAAAAAGGCTATCTTTCTTCCAGTGAGCGTGTTTGGCCCATTTGTCAAAGATTAGGCGGCTGAGTGTGCTTGTGGTTGTGGCTGCATCTTGCAGTTTGTTACACTGATATTCAGGCGTGTTTTTTAGCCAGTACCAAGTTGATTTTTTACTGTAGCTTTGTAGTATAATTTTAGGTCAGGATTGTGATTCCACATGAACTGTCTTTCTTGCCCAGGATTTCTTTTGCTATTCTGGGGCTCTTCTGGTTCCAGATGAATTTTAGGAATGTTTTCTCTAGAGCTGTGAGATATGTTAATATTTTGATGGAAATTGCATTGAATCTGTACAACAATATTAGTACTATGGCCATTTTCATAATGTTCATTCTTTCTATCCATGAACAAGGAATATTTTTCCATTTACTGAAGTCCTCTTCAATCTCTTTTTTCAGAGTACTGTAGTTTTCACTGAATAGATCTTTTACTTCTTTTGTTAGATTTATTCCTAAATATTTCAGTTTTTTGTATGCTATTGTGAAAGGTATGGTTACCTCAATTTCTCTCTCAGTGTGTTTGTTGTTTGTGTATAGGAATGCTATTGATTTCTGAGTGTTGACTTTGTATCCAGCTATGCTACTGCATTTGTTGATTAACTCAGGGAGTCTTCTGGTGGAGTTTTTGGGGTCTTCCATGTAAAGTATCATGTCATCTTCAAATAGTGGTAATTTCACTTCTTCCTTTCTTATCCTTATTCTTTTATTTGTGTCTCTTGTCTAATTGCTCTGGCTAATGCTTCCAGAACTATATTGAATAGGAGTGGTGACAGTGGACATCCTTGTCTTGTTCCTGACTATAAAGTGAAAGCCTTTAGCTTTTGTCCATTTAGTATGATGTTGGCTGTTGTTTTGTCACAGATGGTCTTGATCAGATTGAGGTAAAGGCCATCTATTCCTATTTTCTCTAGGGTTTTTATCATGAATGCATGTTGGACTTTGTTAATAGCTTTTTCTGCATCTATTGAGATGATCGTGTGGTTTTTGTCTCTGGCTCTACTGATACGGTGTATTGCATTAATTGATTTGTGTACATTGAATCATCCCTGCATTGCTGGACTGAATCCAACCTGGTCATGGTATATAATTTTCTTTATGATTTGCTGCATTCTATTTGCTAGTATTTTATTGAGTATCTTTGCATCCATGTTCATTAGGGAGATTGGTCTAAAGTTCTCGTTCTTGAGAGAGAGACAAAACAGCTTTTGACCCAGACTGATGTAACCTGCAAAACTATCCTTCAAATTCTATGGAGAAATGAAATATTCCCACAGCAAAGAACAACTGAAGAACTTCATGAATGCCAAACAAACCTTACAAAAAGCACTAAAAGTTATTCTAGGCAGAGAAAAAAGGGACCACAATCTCAAGAACCCTCAAGCAGAGCAAGCAATTAGACGGCAAAAGTAGGAAACCAGAAGCAAGTTATGTGCCTCATTTACCTTTCTCAGGTTTTGGTATCAGTGTAATGAGTGAGGGAGAATTGCTTCCTTTCAGTTTCATTGAAGAGGTTGAGGAGTGTTGGCTTTAAATCTTCTTGGAAAATTTTATAGAATTCTGCTGTGAATCCATCGGGGTCTGGGCTTTTCTTTGTCAGTAAATTTGTAATCATGTTTTCAATCTCATTAATTGATATTGGGTTGTTCGGGAATTTTATATCTTCCTGATTCAAGTTTGGTAATTCATATATTTCTAGGAATCTGTCCATTTCTTTTGAGTTTTCTATCCTATCAGAGTAAAGATTTTCAAAGTAGCTATTAATGATCTCTTGAATTTCTGTAGGATCTGTAGTGATTTCATCCTTTTCATTCCTTATTGCAATAATTTGAGTTTTTTCCTTTCTTTATTTGATCAGGTTGGCTAGGGTGTTTATTAATTTTATTTATTCCTTCCATGAACCAATTCTTTGATTCATTTATTTTTTGTAGCTTTTTCTTCATCTCAGTTTACATTAATTTCTGCCCAGATCTTTATAATTTCCTCCCTTCTTTAAGCTTTGATCTTGACTTGTTCTTCTTTTCCTAAAAGTTTGAGGTGCAGCATTAGGCTATTTGTTTGTTCTCTCTCTGTTCTTCTTACGTGTGAGTTCACTGCTATAAATTTCCCTCTAAGAACTATTTTCATTGCATCCCACAGAATCCGGTAGATTGCATTTGCATTTTCATTTGTTTTTAGGTATTTTAAAATTTCCTCTTTAATTTCTACTGTGACCTATTGGTTGTTCAGGAGTTTGCTATTTAGTTTCCAAGTGTTGATGGAGTTTTTGGAGTTCCTTTTGTCATTACTTTCCAGTTTCACTGCACTGTGGTCAGATAATATGCATGGGATAATTTCAGTTCTTTTGCATTTAGATAGGTATGCTCTATCAGCTGGAATGCGGTCTATTTTAGAGAAGATTCCATGTGCAGCTGCAAAAGATGTGTATTCTGATGTTGTGGGATGGAACACTCTGTATACATCTACTAAGTCCATTTGTTCACAGGTTTGGTTCAGGTCTGTTATTTCTTTGCTGATTTTTTGTCTAGTTTGACCTGTCTATTTTCATCAGAGGGGTGTTGAGGTCCCCTACTACAATAGCATTGTTGATTATTTGTTTTTCCGTGTCTGTTGAGCTTTGACTTATATATATATGTTTGGTGCTCCAATATTCGGTGCATACATATTTAGGTTTGTTATCCTTTCCTCTTGCAGTTTTCTGCTAACCAGCATGTAGTGACCTTCTTTATCTCTTTCAATTATTTTTGGTTTGAAGTTTACATTGTATGCAAACATAATAGCTACACCTGTTTTTTTCTGGGAAGCTGTTGCATGGAGAATTGTTTTCCAGTTTTTGACTTTCAGTCTATGGATTTCTCTTTGAGTGATTTTGTTTCTTAATCCACTCTGCCAGTCTGTTTCTTTTGACTGGTGAATTGAGGCTATTTACATTAATGGTTATAACTGTTACATGCTGGCTTATCCTTGTCATGCTATTTACTTGCTTCTGGTTTCCTACTTTTGCCATCTGTTTAATTGCTTGCTCTGCTTGAGGATTCTTGAGATTGTGGTCTCTTTTTTCTCTGTCTAGAATATCTTTTAGTGCTTTTTGCAAGGTTTGTTTGGCACTCATGAAGTTCTTCAGTTGTTCTTTGTTGTGGGAATATTTCATTTCTCCATTGAATTTGAAGGATAGTTTTGCAGGTTACATCAGTTTGGGTTGGAAGCTGTTTTGTCTCAGAATCTGTATTACCTCACTTGAAGCTCTTCTTGATTGCATGGTTTGTGTTGAGAAGTCTGCTGCGATTCTGATGGTCTTTCCTTTATAGGTGATCTGTTTCTTTTTTCTCACAGCTTTTAATATTCTATTCTTTTGCTGGATATCTGAGATCTTGATTATTATATGTCTGAGTGTGGTTTTATTTTGGTCATGGCTAGTTAGAGTTCTATATGCCTCTTTTACATGCAATCAGAATCTTTTTTCATGCTTGAGAAATTTTCTGTGATTATTTTTTCAAACATTCTTTCTATGTCATTTGTGTTGCCTCCTGCTTTTCACTGACTCCTATTACTTGGACATTATTTCTCTTGGCCTCGTCTTGCAGCTGGTGGATTGATTTTTCCTGGATCCTTGATGATTTTAAGGGATACTTCCTTTCATGACCACTAGCTGCCATGCTGTCTTCATGATCTGAAATTCTATCTTCAACTTTATCCAAGTGGTTTTGCAAGCTTTCAGTGGTAGTTTTGATTTCCTGGAATCTCTTTGAGTCTGTTTCATGTGTTCTAATTCATTCCTAACTTGTTCATAGAACGTTTCCATCTGTTACCTATGTTTATCTATTTTTTTATGTGTTTCTTCTCTAGATGTTCAGAGCATTTCTTTCATTATTATTTTCATTTAATTTTTTGTCTGAAAGATTATTTCTGATCTGATCTATTCTATGGCCTGAAGGAGTTGTTTCTTCCCTTCAGATGTGATCATTTCAGAATTGCAGGTATGTGGCTTCCAAGCTCTCTTATGTCAGTGTCTCCTGGACTTGTTCTGGGTGGAGTTGAGTTCAGAGACTGCATTTTGCTCCTATTTCTTGTAATTTAGGATGTCAGGTCAAATGTGCTGAGCTACAAACTACCCAGGCAGCTCATGAAGGACTCTAGGGACCCTAGTTTATCTGGACATCAAACTTATCCCAAGATTGTAGCAGGCTGTGAACCACTGGGCCCAGGCTCCCCAGGCAATTGCTGGGGTGTATGACCTAGACCACAACTGTGATGGTGGGGGAATTCAGGCCTCTGGTACCAGGGCCTCCAGACCACCCACAGAAAGTTCCATAAGGAACTGGGATGCTTCCGTGCCACAGGCCTTACCCACCAACAGAGAGTTCCACAGAGTTGGGCCCCTCAGGTGCTGCTTCTCCGTGCTGAGCTCCTTCCCTGAGCTTGGCAAGATCAATCAGAGAGGAATTAAGAGGGGAAACTGAGGCCCAGAAAGGGCAGGGAATCCTCTTTGGTTTCAGTGCACCCCCAAAGAAGAGCTAGAATGGGCTGAGCACAGAATTCCACATCATCGGCTATCCCCAAAAAGCCTAGAAGCTCATTTTAGCTCCATATTTCTTGGGCTCTAGTGTACTCTCTGAAGGGTTCTCTTTAAGGTGCTCTGCCCTTTTAAGACTCGTAGCTTCTCCTGTCACGCTGTCACCGATGCCATCTCCACCTCATTTTGTTACAGCTCAGTATCTGGTGTCCCACACAGTCCAGTAAATCAATAGCCCTTGTGGTAAGGAAGGATCCCAATATAATCTACCAACTCATTTTAAAACCAAAATAACTTCCATATGTGGGAACACAGGTGTTTTTATGCCTCTGTCCCCTAAAACTTCTCCTAAGTGCTGGTATGCTTCCTTCAACAGTGACTCTTCTGGAAGTTTTCTTATGTCTACAGAAGCCTTTGGACTCTTTCACTTAGGTAACAATTCTTGCCCAGAGGCTGCACCAGATTTGGGACATGCATTTGGAATGGCCTTTTCACCGGGAGAACCGGGATGGGCTTGCTTAGGGCTCATCTTGGTCATGTCTTCTGTTCTCCCAGACCAGAAGTCACCGATTCTAATTTTAGTCCCGATGTGTCATGCTTGTGCTCATATTGGAATTGTGCCTTTCAAACTTTCCTAAATGCAGTTCCACTTTTTAAATTTGTTTCCCATGACAGCTGGGTATAAACTTTAGCCTCATTAGCTGATGTGGATCCAGAGGTGTCTATGCTTGAGCTGCTGCTGGAACCTGAGCCCCTGGCCTTTGGTTATGCCTTAGTCCCTTTACCACTGACACACAACATCTTTCAGCCACAGTTTAAAGGAGGAGAGGTTTATTTGGGCCTCTGGGTGCAGTCTATGGATGGTAGAGCACTAGGAGGAAACAGCACGGCAGAAGGTCATAGCATAGAAAAAGCTGCTCCTATGGTGGAGTCCAGGAAACAGAGCAAACGAGGTGGCGAGCAAGGGAGGAAGACACATTCCTTCAGGTGAAGATCCAGTGATCCAGCCCCATCTAGGAGCAACGAGGGCTCTAGGAAACACTATGGATGCAAACCGTAAAAGATTGCTTTCAAAGTTGCCTTGAACCTGGAGAATGGGTAGAAGACCAGACAACGTGACTCTGATTGTCCAGGGACTGTTTCGTTCGGACCTACTGCAAGCAACATCCTGAGCAGGCTGACAGCCTTAATACAACTCTGGGGATGGAGATAAAAGCTGATGTCTATCTTTGAAGTGACTCACTAAGGCACAGAAACATTGCAAAATACCTAGGAGTGAAAGCCCTAGAACATGGAGAATGCACCATGAGGCTGAGCAGAAGAGGGAGGGTCGATTGGATGGAACTGCATTCAAACATCCAGACTCCCCTTTGCCTCCTTCCAGGAGCCACAAGTCAGATGTTTTTATGTTCTGATCTATCCACTGGCACATCTAACTCCCCATGACCTAAGATACCCCAACGGAGCCGGGGTCAAGGAAGCTTTTTCGCTCTGGCGTCCTGGAGAGGAGCAGCACAAAACCGAGGAAAGACCTGGGGTTGTGAGGAGGGATAGCAGCCTGGAAAGTTCTCTGTGACGAAATATTTCACAGGTTTTTAAACCAGAGCACTGCACACCTCTATATTTTTCCATTATGCATCTGTCACCTGTGGGGGATCCCTCGATGCAAGCCCTGAAGCATGTGTCTCTGGGGGCGTGGCAGGCCTGCTCCACCGGAAGCTGCCTCCCGCTTCACCAGGAGGTGGCCCCTCCAGGGTCTAGCTTTGCAGCTTCCCGTCTTCCTAATACCAGGTAGCTGATTTCTCTGTGATCTACTTAAAGAAGGAACTAAAACAAACTTAAATTGTGCAGCTGAATTTAAATGAAGCAAAGTTACATTCTTTACAGCTTTAATTTAAAGAAAAATTCTCTGAAAATTACTAAAGTCAAAAGCCTTCTTTTTAGTGTCTCTTTCCTACCTACAAGAGTTTACATATGTCTCTTTTGAGCAAATACTTTTATTTTTTAAGGAGAAGGAGAGAGTGTCACATTTGATTAACCTGTGAAGTACATATTCCTTCTAAAATACCTTTTTACCTAAACAATTCTAAATGTTCAGGGTACACAACAGCAGACACTGATATAAAACTACAGGTGACTGTACATTTGTATGAATTCATTTAAAGTCCTATATATTTCTTCTCTTCAGGAGCATTTGAATATCATTTTCTTCTACTGCTTTAAACAATTAAAACCCAGATTCAGCATGCAAGGTAAGAAGTTTTTTTTACCCTTATCAATTGTATTCAAGTTTAATTTTTAAAAATTCCACATGTAAATAAGGTCATGCAAATTTTATATTTTTGCTCTTGATTTACTTCTCTTTATGTAATGTTGCCAGGTTTATCAGCATCATAAGTAAAAGAATTTCTTTCTTTATAAAGCTGAAGCATATTCAATGGTGTGTATGTAATATATTGTATTTACACATCCATTCACCAATGGACGTTTAGGTATTTCCTAATCTTGGGAAAAGAACTGCAATAAACATGGAAGTGCAGAGATTTCTTCAAATTTCTGATTTTAATTCTTTAGTGAGAACACTGGATCAGATGGTAGCTTTACTTTTAATGTTTTAAAGAAACTCCATACTGTTTTTCACAATGGCTGTAATGATTTATGTTTTTGCCAATGCTGGGCTGCAACTTCCTTTTCCCAGCAACCTCTGCTCTCCAGTTTGTTTTCTTTTGTCTTTTTGATAGCCTCTCTGGCAGATGAGAAGTTCTAAATCATGCCTTTAACTTGCATTTCTCTACTGATAAGGGATACTGAGCGTGTTTTTGTATATCTGTTAGTTGTTTGGATATTTTCTTTTGAGAAATGGCTATTTAGATCCTTTGCCCATTTGACTTGGAATGTTTGTTTCTTACTACTCCTATGTATATATATGGATATTAACTTCATATCATTGTAAATTTTACAAATATTTTCTTTCATTTTATTTTGTCCATTTCCATTGTCCTACATGTCCGTGTCTATGACAGTATCATGCTATTTTGATCACTGTAGCTTTGTAGTATATTTTGAAATATTATGATGCCTCCAGCTTTATTCTTTTTCCTCAAGATTACTTTGGCTAATGAGAATTTTCTATGACTCTGTACTAAATGCAAGATTGTTTTCTATTATCGTAAAGAATATTATTAGACTTTTCCTAAGGATTGCATTGAATCAGCCAATGGCTTGGAGTAATGTAGACATTTTACAGTATTAATTCTTTTTAATTAATTGGTGGGTTAATTTTCTACGTACTGACTTTTATCATTTCTTTTTCTCAATGTTTTATAGTTTTCAGTGTACAAGGCTTTTATACCTCTGGTTATATTTTTTTCTAGTCATTTCATTTTACTTTTCATGGGTGTTGTGAGATTTTCTTGATTTCTTTTTGGACAGTTCTTTGTTAGTATATAGCAGTGTTATGGATTTTTGTGCGATGATTTGTATCCTATAACTTTACTAGTTTGTTAATTAGATTTTGCAGTTTTAGCATGGAATCTTTAGGGTTTTTTATATAACCAAAAATGATTCTATGTTTTGCAAATTGGTCAGTCTAACTTATTCTCCAATTTAGATGTTCTTTATTTCTTTCTCTTACTTAAGAGTTGTGTAGGAATTTTAGTACTATCATTAGAAATGGCAAGAGTGAGCATTTAGATATATTTTATGCCTTAACTGCAGTGATAGCTTCAAGCATGTACACGTATGTCCACACTCACCTAATCATACACACTACTTATATAGGATTTTTTTTGTAGACCAACATTTCAATAATGCTGTTATTATAAGAACTGTTGCTCAATAAGATCTCCATCATGAGAAGGAAGGAAGTGGCTGGAGAATCTGCACACCAGCTTTCTGGAGTTAACATTATCAATCCCTTTTGTTTATAAATCAACCTTAAAATTATAGGGTTTTTATTTTTACCTAAGTTCAAACTCATGGCCCTCATGAGTGTTGCCTTAGATCAGCAGGATTTTGGTGTGCTCAGGTGGAGAAATGGTGCCTTGAGGTTCTCAGCATGCAAGGAGGGAGCGTCTTTGCATTCTGAAGTTGGCCAGTGGGACTGGGGGTAATAACATGCAACTGAAACAGATCACGGTATTTATCTACACAAACTTAAGGACCCCTTATGTTACACAGATTTTAATTTCCTTCCCCCTAACTATCAACATGTGATTTCCTCATCTGTGTACATGGCTATTACTGTCATGGGGGAAAGAATAATAAATTTATTTGAATTCATCTGGTTTAATAATACTACAGTGTACCCCATAAATGTATATAATTAGATTAGCCAAAATATTAGTAATTTAAGAATTTTAAAATGTAAATGTAAATGGCTATTTAAAAAAATTCTTGTTTACTATTTTGCTGTTTCTTCCCATTATTTTCCAATGCTTTGGGAAATAAATGAGATTGTGGTTTTCTCAATCTTTATATTTTTAGTGACTATTTGCAGTACACAGTGATTAAATTCATTGTGAGGGGTCAGTACATGGACAGGACACATCTCAGCAAACTTTTCTGTAAGTGTGTCCACTTCCCCTCTCCTCCCTTCATGTATGGAAATTCTTCATAGTGTAACAGCTGTAGTTTTGTACTATAATTTAACCATTCTTTGACAGATGTGCATTATTTATAATTTTTCTGTGTCATACATAATTCTGCAATAAACATTCCTTAGCACAAAAATAAAGGTTCTGTGCCCTTCTGCTACTATGACTTAAATAAGAATGTATTGTTCTAGTATTAAAACTAGTAGCCTATGATAATGATAGTGACCGTGACGGCTCTGAAGGTATTTTAATTTTGCTACAGACTTGCAAATTACAGGTTTGGGTCTTCACAGAGAGTGAATAGGAGGAAATCTGTTAAAGCTGTACATGTGGATTTATCTGAGAACTCTGAATTTAGTAATGCCACTGTCCAGCCCCACAACCCTGATATGACAGAATCACGCCGCCAGCATTTAAGTGGTGACTGTCCCCAAAGCCGTGATTCCCAAATAATGTCCAAGGCCATGTACGATTTTGCTCGTCCCTCCTCAGTCCTTTCCTCTCCTATTGTTTACAGTGGTCTTCCAATAATTCTAGCATAATCTTAACCCCATAATCTTAACCACCCTTCATTTGGACAAGTTCATGCAATTTTAACTCAGACTGTGGTTCACGCTCAGAGTTCTTTCCACTGCTCTAGTGGGTGCCTCAATTTTGGATTAGGAAAGCTACATATTTTACTTTTATTTAGTTCTAGACTAGGCAGCTACCTTACAATCACTAATATTTCATTTGTTGTGCTTTCTTGTGCATAACAGTATTAGTTCAGGGTTCTGCATATTCATATATGAACACTTCTTGCATTGAGATATATTGTTTTACATTGGTTTTCATTGTAACTGAATCTCTCTGTCAGAGGTGCATCTGTTGTAAATTATTTTGTATTGCATTACATTTATGAGGATGAAGAAGCAAAATCATTTCCCCTCAAGAAATTAAAACACTGCCAACTGAACTTTTGTGACCTACTCATGCACCAGCGTTAACCCCATTCATTCTAGTTTTCATTTTAGAAATCCCCTAGGGATTGCCATTCTCCAAACCAGTCCTAAGGGTATAATCCCAAGAGTTCCTTGGCCATTGCATACTCTGGACACATTATTCATGTTGCTACATTTCAGATTGTTCCTTCACCACACTATCCTGTGACTCACCACTGTCAGATGGTGGTTACCTCAGATTTAAATTATTTCATGTTGGCAGCATGTGCATGAGGGTTTTGCTTTCATAATTTTTCTCAATTTCCTCAAGCCATTTAGCAAGGTCCAGATGGGAATGAACATATTGAACACTTAAAAGAAATGTTTGTATTGTTTATGCAGGAAGTAAGACTCATTTCTGAATACACAGGGAATGGTTGTTTCCCTCTCTATTAGAAGTTCTAAATGAAATAAAATTTTGGACCTCTGTGTTTCTCTGCAGTAGTTAAGCTGATGTAGCAGAGATTTTAGTTTTAATTATTTATGGATGAGCCATAGGAAAAGCCTGCCAAAGGTAGCAAAGGGAAAATAATGGCTGGTATTCCATGACTGACCTTGAATCTATATCTGATTGAAATTAATTACTCTAAGTTTTTAAAAACCCAGCCTCTCGTATTGGCGATAACATCGCTCTGCGGAGATAATGAATAGTCCCATTGTCTTACCTGCAGCTTTGCTTATCACAAGTATATATTTCACAGAATTTGGTACCTCTGATCCTTGCAGGGAAAACAGTATTAATTTACTTGGTTTTGTTCTAATTTGTCCATATTGTGTTACTCTTAACTTCTAGCCCTGGAAATTCCATTAAACTCGGTGATATTTTATAGATTGCGTGAGAATTATCTCAGCATGGGTCTGATCTCTATGATATTTTGCATCTTAGAGGGTGCAGATCATCTCCTTTGTTGGACTTGTGTTTATGTGTTGCCAGTCTATTGAGGATGTGATATGAGCAAGTGGTTGGGAAAATGGTCATTCTTGTTCATTCTAATGAGCTGTCGGTCTTCCATGGAAAGAGTGCTTGGTCAGGAGGAGGCTGGTGCTAGCTCGTGAATATATAGGACAGTGTTCATGAAATGCTTGTGAAGGCACAGTCACTCCTGCTATTGTTTTAATGGCCTATTTAGCTTTTATATGTTTGAGTCTCAACAAAGATGTTGCCTGGAGCATCCCAGGTGCTATTCCCAGCAGCCTCTGCAGTCAGGATGTGCCTGGGACTCTATCATTGGTAGCTGGGGGCACAGGCTTCTCCAGAGGAAAGTTAACTGACAGAAAAATGAAAAGTGCCACACAGGAATGCTGAGAGAATTCATTTATAATAAACAGTAATTACACAAGGATTATTAAGGTGGCCCATTCACAACATAAAAGTTGAAGCTATGTCAAAGCTTTATAAAGGCCAGAAAATACTTTAGCTGAAACTTCTGCTCTGGGCTGAAGAATAAGGATCTAGTCTAAGAACGAAGTCAGGTTTTCTGTTGGTTGCACTGAAAATCTTATCATGATGGTCTATTTTGGTTTTTAGCACTTAACATAGCTCTCCCAGGGTTTAATATGATAGAGTGGTATGGAGCCTGAGATGTCTTCTTGCCGAGTCATTTTTATAACAAGCCCTGTTCTGTTTCTAAACATGTCATTGATTAATACATAGTAACTTGATCACTGTGTTTCACTATAAATCTCATGCAAGATGGTGACACTTAAAAACAATGGTTGGGCAGATGGTGTCCTTGTTTTTCTTGTCTATTATTGTCTTTTTGGCACATTCTTTGACCTACTGTCCTTACCTCTGGACTGTCCACCTCAGCCTTAGTAAGAACAACTGGATTCTCCTGTTGCTGAGTTTTCACCCACTCCTCTCACTGCTTTCTCAAGCACCATGTGAGAACGCAAGCTTCCATGTTTTAGCTTCTGAGTTGGCCCGATGAAGGAACTGCACCCTCTGAAGACAGCCTCCTTGCCAGTGTATCAACATAGCTTGGCCTTCTGGAAACATTTATTTTCTTCCAAAAAAAAATGATCTGTCATAGGTGAAGCTCCAGCAAGGCAAGAGGCAAGTGCGGCGCCATGACGGGGAGGTCAGGAGGAGCTGGAGAGTGATTTCATGGAGGTGTGGCTCCCTCTTTTATAGTAAGCTCTCTGCTTGGATACTTTCTACCCCTCCCATGCTACATGGCCACTATGGATATAAATCAGGTAACACTCCAAACGATTTTCTAGAAGACGAGTAAAGGGATGCTAGAAGACCATGAAATAAAAGGACCACATCTATCCACCAAGAATCAACACCTATTTGTAGAATTTCATTTGAAATCTGAAAACCTCACAATACTGCCAGTTAAGGGAACCAACAGCCATATTTGAGTCAAAGTCCTGCTTAACTTGTATGAATTTACTTTCCTATATTCCAGGAATGTTTTAGTGAGTATAAAGCAATACAAAGGAACATATGGCAGCAAATCCTTCAGAATAATCTCCAGGTACACAAACCAACTATTACTAGGTTTATTATTTCAAAAATCCATATCACACTCTAAGAGATTGGATCTTAGTACTTTTAAGTATATATAAACCAAACATTCATGCTAAAGAGATATTTCCTGTACAGGAAACCCAGGAGAGACTATTCGTATTTAACCTTCTGTGGTCTTTTCTTGATTTGAACAACAGGATACTTTTTAAGAGTGAGAATTCTGAAGAGAAACAAAGCTGGTTCAGTGGTGGGGAAGGGAGAGAGAGGGAGAGAGAAATGATAGCTCCTTTCTACCTCCATCTCTAAGATTATTTATGTTTAAAAGCCATGTTAAAAAGCAATTTAACTCAGGGCAGGGAAATCAAAAGGAAGATTAAT
This sequence comes from Dinomys branickii, assembly GCA_004027595.1. Lineage (NCBI taxonomy): Eukaryota > Metazoa > Chordata > Mammalia > Rodentia > Dinomyidae > Dinomys > Dinomys branickii. The sequence goes on along the minus strand of PVLD010002349.1, from coordinate 87,125 downwards.
ATGCAAATTTAGAGAAGGTAAAAATTTAGTTTTCTTTCTCCAATTTCATGGAAAGAGCAAGCAAGTTTCTAATGGATAAAGTATTACTAGGGGAAGAATGGAAAGGTCTCAGTATTAGGGGTTCCCCTAGAAAAGGAAGGAGAATGTAGTGAACCTGACTGGCTAAATGGAAGAAGAAGGACACCCTAGGGGATCAGTGCATAAATAGCTCAGGTCAGAGAATGTGGAAATGGAGAGCTTGGTCACAGTAGCACCAGGGTTGGAACGGACTTAGGAATTAGAAAATTTTGCTTTTGTTTTCCAACAAGTTGAGCAATATAAGTGGATCATTAAATATCAGTGGAACATTTGTCATGAAGCTGTCTTCAAGTACATACTGAAGACCAAAACTTTTATGATTGATTTCCTATTATTTAAACTTTTCCTGACAGTATTCATTCTGAGTTTAAACTCTGGGATCCCCAGAAAAATGAATTTCTCTGGAATTCTAGCATCTTGATAGAGATGAACAGGAATCTGATATTATTCCTGGCCAGCTATCCTGAAAATGAAGTTAGTCTTGAGTTTTCATGATAGGGACATCTTTAATTCAAAAAGGTACATATGTTGCACGGGAGTGTGGACCTCAGCGTGTTATGGTGGAGGTCACCTGGATACAGGGGCCAGGAAGAGCTCAGTGCAAATGCAAATTCAGTAAGTTGCTAGTTGTGTAGCCTTCATGAGTTCCTGCAGTACATACACTTGTGAGACTTGCATTCCACTTTTCCTTGACACATAAATAAAAAATTTGCGATTTCCTTCCTTACCATACAAGATTGTTCATTCCTCTTATTTATTTCAACCAGTGTTTAAAGAAACATCTTTCCCTGAACAGTTGCAGTCAAGAAATTAATTTGTTGCTGTTCATAGTAAACATACAGTCAGATTTCACTGTATTAATTTCACGATTTATCAGAAACCTCAAAGGGATTAACTAGGCTTGCTTTTGAATGCATTGTATGGTTTGTACAACCTAAAGCATATTGGTTAATATTTCATGTTCAGGTTAAAATCATGTCAGCATTTTACTAATTACGTGACTCTGAGCAAATTACATAATCTTATTATTCCTCAAATTTCTCCTTTGTAGTGCCAGGAAGGAGCATGTTCTTGAGAAAGACCTTGAGAAATGCATGTAGATCTAATGGAGACAACTATGAAGCAGCCCTCAGATTTAAATTAATCAATGGGCTTTTCATGAGTCTGACCAAGGCCTAGGCTGCTTGTCTGGAGATGGGCGGTGGACTCATTTTAAGTGAACCTCTGTGAGTCACTCATCCCTCTTAATGCCTGTAATGGTGGGTGAAGCTGGAAAGCCTCAAAGAATAAGGCAAGATCACAGCCAAAGACACCTGGATCCAACCTCAACTAGATAAAGACTGTAGCCTCAGGCACCTCACTCGAGGGTAGATTAACTTAATCCGTCCTTGAAGACGTACTTGAGTGTTTCCACCCTTTTTGAGTACTCTTCTCCCTTCTTCTGATATCTAAAGAAATATGGGCCTCCCAGAAAAGGTCTTGGTTTTACCTGTGAGGGGATCTCGAATTCTATGAGAAGGCTGGGATCCTCCTGGAGCCCTGAAATCATACCATTCCCCTCTTTTTATTTAGCCTTTCCTGTATTCCCCTTTGGGAGTTTGTGGACCTGATCAGCTCTCAATAACTAAGGGATATTATTAACTCAATATAAATTTACCAACTTTACTGGAAATAGAAAAAAATGAGATAGAATCAGAATAGGATTTGTATAGTTAATGGATTTTGAAGGAAATTGTTGTCTACAGAGGGTGAGGTACGATGGGTGCAAGGGGAGTCATATGCAAAATATAAGGAATAGAAAGCAAGGATAATTTAGACAAGAACCGTTTGAATGTGGCTGAACTACAGGGAACAATCTAGTGGTAGGATTTGGGGATGGCTGGATCATACAGAACCTGTTAACACACTGTAGCATTTGAACTTGAGCTGGTTCCACCAGCGTTTCTCAGACTTGGGTAACATATGGGTGTCTTTTAAAGGGAAAGAGCTCTTATGACTTTCACTGTGCACTTTGATTATTTTTATCGTACTCTCACATATGTACACATATAAAGCCAAGTACACACTCCTTATATATAGAAAGCTCTTACATAAAAAATACAAATGTGAGAATTAAAAACAAACAGTTATAAAACTATTGCAGTTCAAGGTTGGAAGCATGCTACTTTTCTTTTAAACTAAGCCATTATTTTGGTATGAATGTGATCCTCACTGCTTGGGGCATGCATTGACTTCTGCACACCCGTGCTGGCACACAGGTACCATACTCTGGCTTACTTCTCTTATGTTGCTTCTCTGTTTAAACTGTAGGGAAACCTTTGCTTGTTTACATGTCATGCTGGGATGACATTTGGTTTAAGACATTAGGTTCCCCTGTGGTTTTTATTAGCTTAGTCATGACAATAAGCTTAATGCCAATGGTTGTTAATGAGACTTTTAACCCCTATAGTAATGCAGATACTGAAATTTTACAGCAGTGATTGCCACTTTTATCATGAGGAATCTGCTTATATTTATGCTTTGGATTTTGATCACAAATCACTATTTGTAATTCCATGAAGAAATCCACGACCCCCGAGGCCGTACTCACAGACATTTCTTTGCAAAACACTGTCAGGGACAACAAATTAGGTACTGAAAGGCTCAAAATAAAGGAGAATAAGTGGAGGGACATTGTCTGAAAATCTCACCCTACGAGCACTTAGAGAACATAATCAAGACAAAAGATCATGAGAAATTTGTAGCAGCCATGGGAATAGGGAGGAAAAGACAAATCTGAGAGTGAGATGGGGGTTTCATTGGCAGGACTGGGTCTCAGATTGGCTGTGGGAGGTAGAGGAAATTGAAAATTCAAAGACAATTCTCGTATTTCTAGCATGGTTGCCTGGGTAGGAAGGGATGCCATTGGCAAATGGAGAGAATGTTAGAGGATAAGCTGTGGGTGGAAAACAGTGAGATTGGCTTTGGATATATTCCATCTGAAATACAATAGCTGTGATGAAGCAGACAATCAGAAATATGAGCCAGGCGCTCAGAGGGAAGAAATGGGGCTGTGGATGAAGTTTTGTCATCCTCAGCATACCTGTGGTTTCCCCGGCTGAGGGTTGTGGGACATAGCTACACTGAGAGTATTCGGAATCAGAAGAGAACCAAGATGGCTTCCCAGGGGGCAGAGACACTGCAGGGAGGGCAGGCAGAAGAAATGGAGACTTAGAAGGGTCACAGGAAGGGGAGACAAGGTACCACAATGTCTGGTTGGAATCTCAGCAGTAGCCGCCCGGATTATTCTGCTTTGATATGGTGCCCTGAAATCCATTTCCACTTCTGCTGCCATACTGAGCATTCCAATCCAAACTGGTTCCTTCTCCTTTGCAATCTGATATGTTTAGTGGGCACATATACTTTTCAGCTGATGTTTAACTTGTGGTCCTGTGCAAATGTCACATTTTTTGAGAAGAATATGTTGGAAAACATGGACTAAATTGGGATACATTAGCATATTGACAATGGCAGATTTTCCCGATAGTGTATGATCTTTTCCTTTTACGCGCTTCCCGTTTTGAGAGCCCCGGGACTCAGTTCTAAACTATTCTTTATTTATATTTTTCTCCTAATAATCAGGATGTTCCTGACTTCCAAACATCTCCCATCTCTATCTCTAATTCCACTTCTGTCACCATTCTCCCCATGAGGTCTGATCTATATATCCAACAGCCTGCTTGATTTCCCTCATCCTCTCTTACCCAAAATTAAAACTTGAACTAATTTCTGGTAATATATATTTAATACAAATATTCGTCTACACAGATCTTCACTGTCTTACAGTGTAGCTTTTACAGAAATGATTTGCATGATATTGTGCATCATTTCCTTTTTTTATTTTAGAGGAATAGTCAATGCTTAATTTTTTTGACCAGTTTTGGATGCTTATATCTGGTAATCTGAACAACTGATTTGCAGGCAACAATATGCAATATAACAACCATGGATGAATTCCTACCATCTTGCATAATATTGAGAAAGAAGATCAATTCAGACAGCCACGTGTGAGGCTCAGCAGTAGGATGCTTGTTTAGAATTTGAGAGGTCCTGGATACAATTGCAGAATTACAACAAGTGAACAACAGACAAACACAATATTACTCTCCTACTTCCAATTCTCTAAATAAACTGCTCAGAGACTTTAGAATAAATTCTAAATGTCTTAGTTGAAAGGATTGGACTCGTTATGATCTGACAACCTCTGAGATCTATTGCTCCCTGTGGTCCACCCGCAGTGGCCTTTCCATCCCTGCAGTGAGGTCTTTTGTGTGCTCTTCAAGTAAACAGAGTACTCCGCACTTCAAAGACCTGAATCTTGTTACTTCTTCTACCTCATAGAATTTTGCACAACTGACTCATTGCTCTGCTGGAAGCCCTCCTTGGGTACCATTTCCCTAGAGCCAATTCTGAACATCTTGATGGTCTTAGCCTCATGACACTCTCATGCTACCTTGAACAATGGGGGTACAAGAAGCAATACTTTCCCTGGCTCTGAAGTTAGGAGAGCAGAAGGAAGTGGAGGCCAGAGCATGGGAGCATGATCTGCCTGAGTCTGAAGCCTAACTTAGCCATGTGGCTTGTTACCATACATTTTTGAATCTTAGTCTTCTCACCTCCAAGGGGGAAATGATTATCTCACAGCTGCAGTGAGAATGAAGTGAAAGGACACATAAAAAACATCTCCTCTGGCTCAGAGCCTGACAAAATAATTGGTTATAAAATTTAATTCTTTTTCCATCACTCTAATCTGTAGTCCTTTCTTTTTTTGTAGAACTTCTGAGAATATGTTAGATACTAAAGAGATCATGACTGACCTCTTGGATCTGTCCCATTCTGTAATTTCTTATAATTTAAAAATTGACTGAATCTATTAAAAAGTCAGACATCCAGATCACTACTGTTTTGAGAAAGACTCACTGCTCAGGGAATTCTTGCTAACTTCCATCAATCCCTGGTAGGAGACTCCAGCAGTCGTGAATCACGAGTTATTAGATGAAATGTCAGAAGACTTTTGGCAGGGTGAATCTTTCAGGTTCCGGGGAGATCAATCACACTAGCCCTGTTATTTTAGTCCAACCTTGACCTTACAACTCTGTAAACTCAACCCTAAACCACCAATGGAACTCTTTAAGACTCTGTATGCATAACTGACTGCCATTGTGTACATTAAGTCACAGGTCAACTACCCATTGTCCATGAGCTAAATCTGGCCATTGGAATGCTTACATAAATAAAGTTTTCTTTTAAGAAGGCAGCCACATTTATTTATTTACATATTGTCTAAAGCTTCTTTTAGATTGTAAGGGTAGAGTTGAATGGTTGCAACAGAGACATACAAATTGCAAAGCCTAAAATATTTGCTACTTGGCTTTTCACATTAGAAATTACCAGCTCCCAGGTCTCGCACTGTCCAATCTTTTACACTGGCATCTGTTCAGAAATAAAACATATGCTCAGTACTTCCTTCTTGTCAATCTCTTGGCTAGACAGTGAGAATAGCATACAGAACAGAGGATGATCCTGTCCGAAGAGGCCACAGGTTTATTTGTATCAGGTAGTCTGAGCCACAGATAAACCACTCTTACCTATCTTCTCGCATTGGTCTCGTCACAGAAGATGTCAATAAAGAAAGTAACAATAAAAAAAAGATACTTCATACAAGTGACTTTTCCTAACTATGCCTACGGCGTGTCCTGATTCAAGTCCTTGTGGCATGGGCATGTCTATAGTAAGAATAACCCGCAGCAAAGGAAATTGTCTTACGCCTTGTTTATCCTGGATCCTTGGCCTCAGTATGACTACTCTCATAGTTGGGGTAGAATTTGAGGCTCCAAAGATACCATATTTTTTGCTTAAGAACACTTGTCAATTGAAAGACAGTTCCTTTTCTCTGCAAAGAATTATACATTTATTAAAAGTCTTATGTTGCTTATAAACTCTGTAATATGATAAAAATGTTCTTTTTCTGTTCAACAATAGTAGTAGCTTAGTCAGGAGTGAGAAAAATAGTAATTGGAACATAGGTGCATAGGTCTCAGAGCCCAGGACAGGCTTCTCCTTAGTGAACAAGATGTGCATGAATGTAAACTATTGTGCGTCTGTGACCAAAGTTAGTGCCTCTGTCTGTTATTTACATCAAAACGTCACGGCAGGAGACAGCGTGCAGGCAGATCAGTTTAACACTAAATAACAACAAAAAATTAATTGGTGTGTTTTAAAATAATTCCATTCATAGCAACAATAAAAGAACAATGACATATACCTTCAGTTTTATAGCAACGAAATAAGAATTTAGTTTTTTCCAACTTGATTTGAAGTATCACTAGTCAGCTTACTTGTGAAATTTGTGAAGCAAGTAGGAAACATGAGGGGACAATGAAGTTATGTTCAAAACAGCTCATTTCATAAGACTGCACGTTCACTAATGAGGTAAGCGAGCTCATTTAAAATTAAATACATAAGGGCATTATTTATCTCCAGCTTCTCAATTTTTCTCAAATTTTTGCATTGTCTTTCACCATTTTTTAAATTCAAATGAGAGATATCTTGCATATCTTCTTTTAAATATTGAAATTCTTTATTATAATGATTTTGCCTTTAGAGTTGAAATTTCTAATGCATTAAAAACACTAAATCAGCTTTAATACCTCTCTCTGCTCTGACGGTCTATTCTGAAGGGGAAAGAAGAACCTCACTTTTGAACAATTTCTTTAAATGGTGACAGTGTCAGAGCAAAACCACTTTACCCGCTAGTGAGTCTGAAGCAGCAGCCACGCCCGCCTCCCGTTACAGCTTTCCGTGAACTTGCATGCTCCTCCCTCTCTGTTCAGTACAGCCTCGCCACGCGACTTGTGGCTGAGCTCTCTAACTTGTCCTGCTGGGGCTGGGAGGAGGTGGGCACTAGCTCCACCAGCACCTTCTCAGCTTTGATCATGGGACGGAGCACACAGGGTCCTGGGACTGGGCACATCCACATCAGGCGAGCTGAGAAGCTGGAAGAGCATCGAGCTCTCTTATGGTCTTCTCCTGGTTTCTTCTAGCTGCAGTTCTTCTGCACCTCTGTAAGTTCTATGCTTCTCAGTGGAACAATAATGTTTTACTCTGTTTGAAGATACAGGGATCTCTGTGTGGCCCTCTTTCTACAATACACCCACCGTCTACTTCTCTGCATTGTTGAATGAGGATGAACAGTGCTAATGATGCAAAAGCTATCACCACAGTGATGACCAGCTGTGGAGAAACCACAGAATCTCAAAGGCTGTTGAACCTCACCATCTCCCATCTAGGTGGATGTGTTTGGGCCAATGTAGAGTGAGGAAAGTGAGCCTCAGCTGTCCTTCTGCATTGCCCTGCAGAGCTGAGAGCAAAGCCCAGGACCACCTCAAACCGAGGCTCCTGCGCTACTTCGTTCCACCATAATTTTGCCCTTTAGCCTTTTGGGGAGCATTGCACATTCCATGCCTGTCTCTCTGCTGCTCTGCTTTCTAGAGGAAGGCCAACGTGTCTCTCTCACGATCTCCTTCACTTTTCTCTAAAAGCATCCCATGAGGGCTACTGTGTTCCGTGTGTGTCTGTAGTCCCTTTCAAGCTCTGTGTTCACTGAATGTAATTATCCTACACCCTCGGATGACTAAGCTGTGTCGAATACAGAAGGAAAGAAAGGAAATGCCAAATATTCCTGACTGGGCAGATAAGATCTCCCCATGTGCTAGAAAGTAAATACATAAAGGAATATTTGCTTCTAGTATCTATGGGAATTTATTACTAATGTATACAAAGATATTTTCTTGACTTCAACCCCCTTACAGTCCCTACTTTATTTAATTAATGTTTTTCTTTAACTTCCTTGCTTCCTTGTCTCTGACCCTTTCCCCTTTCTTCTGGTTATTATTGTTGCCTGTTTTCCTTTTTCATGTATTTGAAACTCTGGAAGCTTAGTTCTCTCTGCGTCACTTTGGTCTTCATTTTGCACCGTTCTCCTTTTCTGTCTTACTCTTTCTAGGTAGCTTACATCCATTATTGGTAGTCCTCAAATATAATGTCCTGTTTTGTAGATGAAGAGAAACCCTCACAAAATAATTAAGATACTTCCTTGAAGTTCTAAGGGCTAGTGTTAAAAATGGTGGAGCAGAGGTTCAGTCTGGCCTGTGATGCTTCAATATTGCCACACTGGTAGGAAAAAAGAAACAATGTTTTCTACACTAATTATTTTGTCTGGCTTCATGACACATGGAGAGTGAGTATTTCAAGCAAATTATGTTGGAAGCAATTTGGTTTGGTTTGGTTTGATGATTTCATTTGGAGAGATGAAGGAGGAAAGTGGGATCCCAAAGCCAATAATGAGGTGATTGCAAAACTGCTGGAGTGTTTTTCCAAACAAACAACTGTCTTAATTTCCACAATGTCTAGGGATCTATTGCTATGTCCTCCAGCGGAGTCTTCCAACTGTTATTAACAATTAATTTCCTAACTTTGTGTGAAAATAGTGGATAATGAAGCCCTTCTTTTAAACTTCTGTTGATACAGGGCCAGTAATAAAAACTGGTCTAAATGGAAGGAGAAGAACAAGGCAGATATACAACTTTTTTCAACATTAGGATGAGATCATGGAAAGTTAAGAAATGTCTTTGTTTCTTCGCTCTCTTCTCTGGTTCACCTGGCAGTTAGCAACCTCATGGGTAGTTCAGTGAGGTAAGAGCAGGAGGAAAAGTGCTTTGTCCCCTCTTTCTATAAATTGAGCCCATTTCCTCTTGTCTTTTCTCAAGGGTAAGCTTATATTTCCATTTTAACTGTGAGCTCCCAAAGGGCATTAACTATGCCATTTTTACTTAGCTGCATTTTATTTTCTCCAGTACAATGCTTTGCTCCCATAACTGATCCACGGTCATAAGAAGAAAATGATGAAAACTGCATTCCAGAGACTATAAACTAATATTTTATAGGCCACTGTAATGAAAGTTTTGATCACCTTTGTAAATCATACCTGAACATGCGTAAGTTACAGTTTGTATTGTTAGTACCGTGAATATAGCATACGGCACTTGGCATTTGATTTGAACTCTCCTAATTGGGGTTTTGTAATGATTAGCTGAAGCAGAGTAGTATTTACCTTTGTATTCTGTTTGAAATGAGGACATTTATAGCTAAGAAATTGATAATATAAACAAAGGCACAGAGGCATGTTTCATCCCTTTGAGCAGCTTTATAGAAGTGGATTATACTGTTGTAAACTCCTGCTGATGACCACATATATGTTTTTAAATATTGAAAAGGTCAGCTTGGATTTGAATTCCATAGACACAGTGCTTATAATACATGAAAATATTTAAAATCTAATTCTTCTTAATTACGTACTATGAAAACACTACTATAATATCACTTTGCTATGATTTAGGGCAAATTAATGAGATTGTATATATTATCAGTTCTGCTTTTCCCCCTTCCTTTTTACTATTCAACATTTTTGGTTCTTGCCTTTCCCCTCATTTCTTATATAGGTAGAATTATAAAGTGAATGTTTCTTAATGCAGAAGTGGTTTCTTTATGTGAAGCTTTGAATCTAGATGGTGGGGCAGCTGGAGCATAACTCTTCTTGTATAGATCTCTGTTTGATCAAGGGAAGTATCAAATGTTCACTTATTTCTTTCCATACACATGAGCTTTCAAATGGAAGGGCAAGTACTTCTGGCTTCCTGTCATGGCTCAGGTATCTTTTTTCTCCAGCTTATTTTCCAAATCCTTGGAGGTTAAAGAGCTACCTTCACTGATTAACACAGGAATGAGTGAGCACGTGCCTGTAGAGCTCTGTGTCTGGAGACGGGTGGTGGATTGTGTACCTTCGAAATGAATTCTGATTTTATTAAGTTCATTCGCATAATTTGAACAATGCATATGGATACTTCTTTAGGATTGCAGATCTTCATAATTTCTGTGATTTTGTATCTATGAATGTTTAATTGACTTTCTTTGTTTTTCTGTCTTCCTCCACCCTTTTTTAATTGATTGTTCTAATTCACTTGTACTTAGTTAACCTGGGGAGATAAAAATAGCAGGGAATACCCAGATAGAGTCTTCTGGCAAGATTCTCTGGAGACTGTGGTCTGCTTTTCAGGAAAATGCTCTGCTCTCTTGCCTGCCCCCAGTAATGACTTTCCTGTGCTCCTTTGGAGGGACATCAGCCCAGCTGGCAAGTTTATTTCACTGACTAATGAGGACTGGGCAACCAGGTCACTCTCACCGCCAAGCTTTTTATGAGGCTGGAGTGTCTTGGCCATGGTATATGTAACAGTTTTATTTTTGACTCCTTCTGACCCAAACCTGCATTCTTCCAACTCTATTATATTTCTGTCCATGAAGAAAATTTGGGTTGACCTACACAACAGAAAAACTCTAAGATAGGTAGGCCAAATCCAGGCGGCAGAAGTAAATAAACTGCCACATGATCTCCGGTGTGGATTGACACCACCAGTGAAGACCTGTCCAGTGTGGTCTTCATGTCAAGTCACGCCTGAACTTCCCTGGGAAAGTCCTGAGTAGAAAATTCTTTGGGTTGTTACTCTTCTATAGCATACATCGTGCTCCACCCGAAAGTCCTGGAAATAGAGTATACCCCCATGAAGCCGTGGCTTAGAGTTTGGGCCTCAGTTGTTTAAGGATTTTTGCCTTAAAGCCTAACTAGTAATTGTTCAGGGATACCCCCACAATTTTGCAGAAACTGCAAATATCCTCAATAATTTCTTTTTTCTTCTTGGCAGGAGGTTTGCAAGTAGCCAATCTGAGAGTGATATTCAGGTCTCCTTGTTGCTGATTGGCTGCTGCCCTGGTAGCTGCACCAGTGTTCCTGCATCATAGCAGGCTGCTGTACCACGGGAAGCTGTCTGCAGTGTTCTTGGTTTTGCTCTTCATAAATCCCTAACATGCTGCCAAAACGCCCTGCACCTTCTGAGGCTTCATCAGTACAGTATTTTGTTAAATTACATAATTATGAAAGACATAGCATGTTTGGGGGTTAAACTATAAAAATAGGCATTTATGGCCATGTTTCCAGCCCTATTAGAAATTTGTGATTTTTCCCAATTTTCAGGTGCTCTAGGAATTTGACACCTGTGAATTTCAGGGTTCCATTGCAGTGCTAGGCTGTGAATATGTTAAAAACATTTCACCAATGGGAGCATGCAGGGGGCTTTCCATGGAGCACTTGTATCGCGTTTGGAATGTCTGCTGTGACTTAGGGCTTTGTCATTTGCTAGCCATGGGTCAAGCACAGTCATCTGATGCTCTTGTTTCACCATTCGTAGTGTGGAGCTGTTCTGAATAGTCCCAGAAACAAAGCATTTACGTACTCATCATGTCTAACCCTCAGGACAACCTGCTGGGAGTCATGGTTATTGCCACTTGCCCCATGGTGAGCTTAGACTCAATAACTCACTTAAGACCTCACAGAGTTTGACTTTAGGGCTTCAGGTTTAGTTGGGTTTAGCTTGGCATTGGTTGATATCACAAATACAAGTAACTCTGCGAGAAAAAAAGGAAGAGGATGGTCAGGTTTCTAGATTATTTCCTAGTGATTTGCATCCCTCAGATTCTGCATCCTACCCAAGGATGCCAAAGAAATAATTCAAATTTGTCTTTTATGTCCTTCCTCACACTACTCCCCTGGGAGGAAGTAATATATAAATGGCCGTGTACTCAGTTTTTATCTCCTGGTGTCACTTCTAGGCATCCCACAAGGCAGTGAATCTGTGGAATTCCAAGATTTATTGCCAAGCTAACTGTATTTATTTGTGTCAGACTAAATGAAATACCACAGGAAAGGAATACATTTCCCAATCCCCATAGTGTACTTGGATTCTAATACTATACTTTCACAATAGTGCTTTTAAAGAAATCTAGAAATTGCCTGACCTAGACTCACCAAGGATCAACTTCACATTGCAGATTCAGGAACCCTTTCCTAGATCTGCGTTGGAAGACGCTCCTGGTGTCCCAGAACTGTCTGTACTAAGATCTGCAGCTATTTCCTGTCTTTCTCCCATGTGAGCCCCATGAACCATGGTGGGATTGACTACTGGGGAGCTCACTGCTCATGGGGAGGAGTTGATTGAATGACTCAGAATGAAATCCTACCTGGACCATTCTGAGTGTGACTGTCTTAGTGTGGGTCCAAGCAGTTCAGCTCTGCACTCTGAGTCCACTTCCAGGGGAGGTGAGACGGCCTTTTCCTCCTGTAGCTGTCCACTGGCCCATTCAGTGCCACACCTGTGTTAGTGGCACATTCTGTCCTTTCTTGCCATGGAGCACATCCCACTCATCAGTGAGTGATTTCATTATTTGAAGACAGCAGTGTCTGCCAAAATTGTTTTTACAAATCTGCTCAGAATTTTGATGCAGATAGTCCTTGCTCATTGGAAAACTCATTTGGAAAAGCTATTGCTAGGAACTTGCAAGTGTGTGTGACCTGTGAAATCTCTTTGGCTCTTTTACTTACCTTTAACAAAACCTTTTGAGGCTGGTTGCATTGTCAGTCAAACAAAAGCCCACATTTTTATCACTATTGTGTCTCCTTTGGGTATTTGTAGTATTTCTTTGCTTACTCTGATAAGTGCATATCTGATAGTGAGGTTGGACTTTCTATTTGCCTGTCACTGATAAATGAGAAGTTCTGTCCTTTGTACCTAGACTATGTTTTATATCACAAATCATTCTTTAATTTTGCAGTTATTTGAATATATTTAACTTATCAGTCATTCCTCAGGGAGAAGGTTTTATTTTTTTACATTGATGGTCCCTTTGGGCTCTATTTTGTAGTGACACAATAGTTTTAGCCCTAGTGTTAGTATATAGTTTCACAGTCTTCAGTTTCTGTGGACTTCTTTTAAGCCTGTGGACAAATTTTTCAATACTGGAGAGAAATCTTATTTCTAATACAGACATACTTTGACTTATGATGGACTTTGTCCCACTAAGTTTATTGTAATTTGAAAATCTTTCTATATGGAAAGGTGTTTAATATACCAACCTGTTGCACACCCTGGTCTAACAGCACAGTTCTAGGGAGGGTTGGCCATTTCTATCATGACTGTGCTGCTGCCACTCCATCTGTAATCCCAGCATAATGAGGGCCTTGTACTACATATTAGTAGGCAGGGAGATGATCAAACTTCACAATTAAAGATACAATTTCTCCTGAATATGTTTTGCTCTTGTACCATTGTAAGATTAAAGAAACAAAACTTCAGTGAAGTCATCATAATTTGGGCACAGTCTACACTAAGTGTCTTGCCTGTCTTCATAGTGGCATTGAAAAATTTTTGATTTCTGTAGAATTTGAATTTAATTTGTATCAGTAGCAAATTGACTCCTTTATTTTGTGGTTCTTGATGTTATTTTATAGTTATATAAATGGAAGGGAATTTTATATATGAAATATTCTCTTTCTTAAGTCTATCCCAAGTCTTTCCAAACATCTTTAAGAGCACATGTACTAAATAAATTCTGGAGGTGAGTCTGGAACATGGCAATATGGAGGTCACTTCCTTATTCTCTACTGCTCTATTGTGAACCAAGGTGGTTTTCTTGGGCCAAGTGACCACCATGGCATTGGCTGCTTGCTTTGCTGAAGCCTTAGAAGAAGGAAAGACAAAGGACAGAGAAGGAGGAAAGATGGCTTTTAGGAAGATGATAATGGGAGAAGGTATACTTTGACTTTGTAGGGATTTTCTTTTTAAAACTTTTGAAACTGACATTTTAAAAAATCTATTGTCACTAATCTTCAAATATACTTTGCAGTGTTATTAACCAGGATCTTCAGGATGTATAATGGATCTCATGAAATTATTCCTATGTCTAACTTAAACTCTGTCCTTTGATAGACTTCTCTCCAATCTTCCCACACTGTGTGCAAAAAGCAAACATATTCTATTGGAGCTTCATTGACAAAAGGACAATCAAAAAGCATACCTAAAGCACAACTCCTGTAAAAATGTCCAAACAAAAAATGAGATGGCCCAATGCAGTTAACAGCATGCGGATAAGGGTATGTTTCTATATATTAACAGGCCATAAAATATCAACGTGGATGCCATCCCAGAGCATATGGCCATAGTGAAAGAAAATCTCCAAACCCATGGTGAGGTCTGCTGCCACCAAGCCCAACTTAGATTCTACACTGGATTGATTATATTAACTTGCTTATGTCTTTTATTTCTGTTCTTAGTCTGTTATAGTGAGCACCAAACCTAACAATGCCTAGACCTGTCCAACCTCAAATCACAATATTTCAATTGTTACAATTACAAAAGCAGAAAGTGAGAAATGTCAGGACCACAGATTATAAATTGAGTCTAGGGGATGTCCGAGGCTGTCCTTGTCCTGCCCTTTGAGACAGATTGAAATGCAGAAATTCCCTGGAAGTCTGCCCTTTCTCCTCACTGTCCTCATCAACATAAAGACCCTTGTTAGCATAGGACTACTGCACCCTCTGAATTATTCGATAATCCCCTCACCTTTTCCCTCAGTCAACAGATGTTGAGGTTCTGGCTGCTTCATGCCCTTTTGCCCCCCATGAACAACTGGTCATCCAAGTACCCCATTGTTTCACTATTTTGTCTCTAGCTCTTTCTTTTGCCTGTGTCCTGTAACACCTTGCAGGAGACTGGGTTGCAGTGCAAGGGCCCCTGATACCACATATCATGGCATCGTAAGCACCATTGGACTATTTCTTTTTCTGAGTTTGACTGTCTTGGAATAGTGAACTTTCAGTTTTACTGGTTTTACAAAAGCCAAAAGGGGTTGACTCTGAAGGCTGAGTCTTCCTCATTACTGTGTTTGGGTTGATTATGGGAAAGAAGAAAAAGGACATATTCCTCCCAGGACTTCAACTGGAGTAGAGTCTACCTTAAACTCCAGCCCATGATGACATAGGCAAATTTAAAAAAATTTTACCTAAATTGAAGGACATATAAATAAATTTATATAAACCCACATAACTAGCCTCATTGTAGTAAAATATATTTAACTCTCAGATAGCAAATTGATAAGCCTTGCTAGTTGTTCAAAACTAGGGACAATTTTGGCCCTAGGAAATACTTGTCAATGTCTGCAGATATTTTTGGTGGTCACAGTTGTGGGTAGTATTACTAGTATCTAGTGAGTGAAGGGCAGGGACATGGCTAAACATGCTACAATCCATAGGATAGGGTCCCCAATAGAGAATTATCTAGCTTAATTCTGGAATAGTGCCAGGGGAAAGGCTCTGCCATAGATAAAGAAGCAAATTCCTACAAAGGAATAAAAACCTGAATGCCATTAGATTATTTATCAGAAGAGGTATAGAATTGATGGAAAAGAGGGACAGAGTAGGAAAAAGAAGGAATGAAAGGATCCTAAATGTTTTAGCATGGGGTGGGTGGGA
Organism: Dinomys branickii; assembly: GCA_004027595.1. NCBI lineage: Eukaryota > Metazoa > Chordata > Mammalia > Rodentia > Dinomyidae > Dinomys > Dinomys branickii. Next base: position 71,593 of record PVLD010002349.1, on the reverse strand, counting down.
TAGGGTTTGGTGGTACAGTAGGAAGTTTTGAAAGCCATGGTGGGGAAACAGATAAATCAAACTTGCTGAGTCCTCTATATGGTAGTAATCACTACTGGAGTAGAAAAACACAGCAGGATTTCATACTAAATAAGGCAAAAAAAACCCCAAGTGAATAACAGTGTGGTTCCAGCAGTGAAAACAAAGGAAGTAAAAGTGCACGAGGAAGTAGTGGAAGAGAAGCCCAAAGAGGCAAGTGTCTGTGTAGCACGTTGTACAGTGACTCAGTGGTTGATCTACACTGGAACGGACTGAACATAGACTAACATAAGAACAAATATAAAGGCTGGTAGCAGAGATGGTTCAATAGCTAACAAATCTATTGCCTTTTCCTTGTTGCCACACAGAAAAATTGTGTCTTGAAAGCCATCAACAGATGAATGAATTAAGAGAATGTGGTATTTACACACGACCAAGAACTACTCTGCCATAAACAAGGTTAAACTCAAGCCATTTGTGGGGAAATAAAAGCATCTTGAGATCATAATGTGAAGTGAAATAAATCAGACACACAAGCTTAAATATCACATGGTTTCTCTTATATAAAAAGCAATATATAAATAAAGGGTTATATAAATAAAGGGCTATATATAACAGAGAAAAAGAGAAAAAGTTATAGTAATTCAGCAGGGACAATGTATTTGAAAGTATACTTTGAGTTAGTACCATGTCTTATGTGTTTTATATGCTGTTTTGGCCTATTAATCTGGTTGTTTGTATGTTTAATTTCTTAATTTTATAAGGACTTATAATTCCAAGAAATGAATCCAATGCTGGCAAAAAGGAGTACAGGCAAAGGGAAAAGTTGAACTGTGTTATATACATGTACCAATTCCGTGCATGAATGTAATCATTAAGTACTGCAAAAATGTGGCAAGAAAAAAATTTAAAACTATAGTTGAGTATGTCTTTCTCGCCCAATCTTACTAAATGGAATAAATCAGCAGATATGGTCTGTCATTTCCTGGCCCTGACCTGAGACATCTATGTGTAACAGTTGTCTCCCTTCCACTCATTGATGGCTGAATGTAGAATATCCAGGAAAATCTTTGGAAACCCTAGTGGACCCTGGCATTACAAGAAGAGAAAATGGAATTGAGAGTCTCTAAATGAATGTGTGACTGCCTGCTGGATCCTGGAACTGAGCTGCTCTGTTAGTAAGGAAGAAACCTCTGTTGTGTGAAGTCATGACACTTTGGAATTTTTGTTAACAGCAATTAACTTATTTGACTAATACATGTATCCAAATAATTGTTGTCCTGCTCAGGTGCTGGGATGCCCTTGAGTGTGGAGGTCTGTTATTCCATTTACATTAATTTAAAATACTTAAGACAGCCTCATTGGTGAAGATGATGGGAAAAGGGCACTGATATTGTGGATTTGAATCACCCAGGCTTTCTGAAAGCTATGGCATCCAAAACTCAACAGATCACGTAATGTCTATTTCCTGTGAGCCAGCACTTTCACTAGGAACTTGCCTCGGGGAAACGCTCACAAAATTTTAAAAAGGGGAATGAATATTTCACTTTATTTCATCATTTTTAATAAAATTATGAAAGCCACTTTGAATGTAAACTAGGAAGTTGGTTAAATAAATGGTGGTGCTCCTAAGATTAGAGAGTTGTCAGAATCACATTGATCTGACTATCTCTAACAGAAAACTTTCTAGTTAAATGGTTGTCTAAAAAATGCCAAAACATAATGTGTATAGTATATTATCATACCGAACATAGACATTTAAAATGCTAATGGCTTTTGATTCTGTTTGTATAAGCTTTTTTTATAATTTCTAGGCTTCCAAAGATGAGTAGGTATTATTTTTGCAATTGAAAATACATAAAAATCTCCTTTTTTATATCGTAGCCAATGTAGATCATTCAGAAGATACATGGAAGTGTGGAAGAGCTGTATATTCAGCTTTTCTCCATCTTGTCTTGTGGTAGGAATTCAATTTCACAGCAGATCATAATAAACCAGCTGTGCCACATCTCCTGGATCAGTAACAGTAGAGCTCATCTTCCATGAGCATTGAGTTTTAAAATTAATGCCTGAAGGAAAAATTACACATCAATAAAATTACCCTAAAAATCCCATAGGAAGCTGGTGTGTAGGAGGAGGTTTTACTGTGTCTTCTTCCCAAATCACATGAACTTCCCATCCTTCAGCTGAGTGAATGACTCCTTCATGTGTAGGGCCTATGGGGTAGCAAGCTGCTCACGACGTAAGAGGCAGAGAGACGGGGCCTAGCAGGGCACCCTCACTATGCAACTCCTGTCTCAGCCTCATTCAAGATAAGCATCTTGAGCACAGAGCTGGAAAACTCATGGCCTTATTTCCATTCTTTCTCTGATCAAGCACAGAGGACGGATTCGTGAAATACTACCAGAGGGTGCACTTTGACACCATTGTGTTGTTTTCTAAGTTCCATTAAGGCGAAGCCTGCCTTAATTTGACCATATTTTTGACTCTGGTTTATTTTGTGAAAAATGTGTTGAGCTGGTCTCTGCTAGTTAAGAGCATGCATATTTAAGGACACATTATGACTTTTTGCAGGGAGCAGGTACAAAACATCACTTGTAACTCAGGCCTGCAAACAACTACCATCATTCTTAACAAGACATTTTGTCTTAGGCACATTCATTATACTCTGGAGCCTTTCATCTTGGCCTTACAATTCACTTTTTTCTTGTCTAATACAGCCTCTGACTGAAGTAACTAAAATTAGCAGGAACAACATGTGAATACCCATTGGAATATTTTAGAATCATCTCCACGTACGTTCAAGTTCATGCATGTAGTTTGCCTATTTAAAATGGAGAATGCATTGCAAGTGTTTAATGAGGTGCCAGAACTGGGAATTTAATACAACCTTCTGTAATTTCACACACCCTATTGCATGCATTTTGCGTAGGGAAAATTAAAGTTTCCAGCTGCTGTTGCATAAGATGTAGCAGTCCCCAGTACACGTCTAAATGATATTTCCCTTCACGTAGAAGAGATTAGGACCACATCTGCTGCAGTTCAGGTGACGGACATGGAATAGATGGTGTCAGTGGCCTCACAGTTCTGGAGTCTCGTAAGAGAGAACGGGAAGTGGCGATGCACAAAAGGTCAGGTTCACAGGCTCTTGAAAAACATTGTTTGGTTAGGTTGGTTGGGTTCATTTACTGAGATGAAACATTGCACACTTCCTCCTTACCAACTCACCCATGAAATCACCTACACACAAGACTAGGATTACTCTCAAGGTAATTTTACCCTAACTCGGATTAAAACCATCATTTGTGGTATATGATAGTTATCTAAGTTACCAAAGATATGGAAGTTTTGTCACTGGTCACTGAATCCATGTGAGCATGGAGAGCAGCTCAAAAGAAAGTAATCATTGGAATGCGTGTAGGTGAAGCAGCAGGAAGCTTCAGCAGAGAGAATGAGTGTTGCCCTTAAACACTTCAATTAAGTCATCGTGATTTCACTGATTTAATGTTACAGTGAAAACTGTCATACTATTAAAAAAAAAAAGAGGGCACTGTTTTAAAAAATGCATGCATAGGTTAGCAATGCAGCCATTATCCTCTGGGACTATTGTTCTAAACACAACTGCAAAGGCATGAACATAATCACCGTAAGTCATCTTGATGTCCTAAGTGATATTTTGCATTTGCTTTTATGGAATAACTCCCTGTAACCTTTCTCAAACAATCATAGTTCTAACTGTTATTAAGTTCATTGTCATTAGCCCTTGGCACCATGATTTCCTTTATGTTTTGCAGGGAAGCTTTCTTCTTCAGAACATTTGGATCTTGAAAGCTGTTTGGGGGATAAGATTTTGTGCACAGCATAAACCTGAATGGATTGAAGTTTCTCATAATAAGAAAGCTGGGATTATCCCTGATGTCTCATTTTGTTAAGATCTTTATTTTTAATTTTGCATTTTCTTTAAATGTCATTTATCCGGCTGTTACTTTCAATGTCAGTTACGTGGTTGTCTCAGTAGTCAACTAGTGTACCATCTGATGACTCAAAGCTTTGTGGCCCTGTCTGTCTGGGTAGGATCTGGATAACCGAGGAGTAGCCGAGTACTTGGTCTCCACCTTGTGAGTAATGAGGACGTTTATAAGCAGTGATAAATTTACTTCAGGGATGTTAACTTTTTCATTTGATCTCTATTTTCTATCTTGACTGCTTTTGATTATAAGTTTATAAGCAAAGATTGTGATGAGTTTTTCTGATGTTTCCTTTAAAAACCTCTAGGGGAACATTTTGGCTGAAAACTCGTCTATCTTAATTAGTTTGCTGAAATATTAATTCATGTATTCAGAGCTAGAGAACTCAAATCCCATAATTATTTATAGGCCTCCAAGCATCTGTAGAATTGAGAGTTAATATAGAGTCTGGCCACTACATTAAATTAAAGAATATAGTATGGAATGAGAAAAGCTCTCTGGAAAATAGAAATTGTACTTTTTGAATTAGAAGCATAGCATTTTGAACACACCAAGCTTGGGTATGCGTTCTGCTTACCACATTTTAGCAGGTGCTAAAACCAGTCACTGTACTCTTATTTCCCCCCAAATCTGTCTCCTTTCGCTTTCTGCTGCTCTAGACAGGTTCCAGGCATTTCAAATCTGCCCTGTGGTTCTCTACTTGAGGGTTTGTGCCTCTTTTTTTGTCATGAAAGGTTATGCTTGAGTTTATTTAAGGTATTTTTTTTCAATTTCACACTACAAATGAGCACACAGTACAGCCTGGCCTGACCCTCGTTCTTTCGCAGCGTCGGAAGACCCTGAGAGGGCAGCAGAACTGAGTGGGGAAGGTTTCAGTGATAAGATCAAAGGAAATAGAAGAATTGAGTGGGTAAAAGTGATGGAACAAAAACCAAAGCAGTCGAAGAATTCAAGACTTCTATTAGGAAGTATAGGAAATATACTTCCTATTTCCTGGTCTCAGAGAAGAAGTAAAATCTACCTGGGAGTGTAGAAGAAAAATGTTATCTTCACACAGTACATGGGCTTTGTCTGTGGTGGAGGAAATGGAGTGAACGTTGTGGAAAAATGTTGAAGAGTTTGAAAGTGGTTGATCACCAGGTAGAAGTTCTAGAGGACAAAGTTGGTATTTAGAAGGAGGGGCCAATCTTTAGGTTGGAGCAGATGTTGGGCTGTAGACAGCAATGTAGCGATAATGGTAAGGAACACAGTAGATGAAGTTTCATCCTTTGGGAAGGGCTTATATCCAACCCAACAATTAAGCTATGGGAAGGAGGAAGATCAGCTCTTGTGCAATGTGCTGACAAGTTTGGGAAGCCTGGCAGTGGCTGGGTGGCTGTGGGGACCACATGAGTTGGAGGGATGTCAGATCAAGGCGAAGGTCTCTGACTGATGGTACTTCCTTTCCTTTCCTTTGAAAGGACTGCATCCACATTATTTGCAGACATGTAAAGCATTTTCTCAGCAATATCCTAACAAATAAGATCCTTTTAGATTGTCCCAGGTTCTATATCACAGGGCCATCATTGAAGGATGATTTTCAGAGATGTAAAACTTTGTTTGAAAGCAAATATGGGCAAGAGTTTTAAGGACAATTCTCAAGTAGTTTCTGCATGCTGCTTTGCTTTACTAGGTGACACTTCATCATTCCTCTGATCCTCTTAACTTCTGGCAAGTGTACGCTTACTTTCCACTCTATGATAGGGTTTCTACAATCTTTGATTCACTTCCTTTTATCTCAGTTTTACAAAGACCCAATACGCACAGAGGAAAAGGAACAGGGCATAGTCTTCTTGAGTACACTTAATATTTTAACTTTTCAGTCTTAAATTGGGAGTTTCTTGAATGTGGTCCTGTGTTATGACATCATCTTTATAGACAACAATTCCCATGAATACCGAATTATTGTAAACTGAAGAATTATGGGAACTAAGGTGGGAGTCATCAGGGTCTGGGCCAATATTCCCTGAATCTTTTTCAGCCAACCTTAACACAATTTGCAGATTCAGTAATATTAATATTCTTCTTATGTGTGCTCTATGACCACGGATTCTCTGTTGAAAAAGCAAATACCAGACGGTTATATTCTGTGTCATGGATATAGGTTATCGCAGGAAGTAGTCTCTAGTCTATACATGGAACTTCTGTCTGGAGAGTAACCCAGTTTTAAAGCATCTGCTGTGTAAACTGATGAGCTCAAATCTTGGGCAGCACTTGGTGTCAAGATTTACTGTTGGATGTTAAACATATTTCAACTACTAATAAAGAGAAAGTTATTTGTGAACAATATAACCGTGATAGCCATTGTTAAGGAAACAAAAAGCACACGGTCATAATTACAAGACTTGAGTTCAGAGTGGCTTTTCCTTATTCACCCAATAAATTCTGCTTGTTTTTTGCTGCAGTGTTAAACTTCCAAGGGGGCTATCATGGTCTCCACCTGCTTTAACTACTACTCCGTGTCTCAATTACAAACTCACCCTTGTGAAACTTTAGAGTTTCAGACTCCCTGTTAAAGTTAATGTTTAGCTGGAAAAACACATCAGCTAAATTTACCTTTTAGATTTTATGTAAAAACCCTTGCATGTTGGCACTTTGCATGCCATTAACGGAGACCCAAATTCTATTCACTTTTTAAAGTTCATTTTCTTTTTCAGTACCATGAAATACCAAACTGAACTTGACCTCATACAGGCTTTCAGTTTCAAACTGGATTTGAAAACCATTTAAGAATCACGTGTGAGTTAATTTCATGGGAAGTAAAGGAACATTTAGAATGTTCTGTCATTTCTACCTTGCTCATGGTCACATTTAGCACCTCAGTGACACAGCCCGGAAGGATAGCACAGAAATGGGTTGTGGGTGCAGCTGTAAAACCCACACAGCCACCTTCCTAAAGTGCAGACCTATCACACTGACAATTACATTTCCTACTAAGTGCTAAGTGTGTGTTCAGTGGTCAGATGGGTCACTGTGTTCTCACACGTATGTGTGGATCTCCGACTCAGTCACAGTTCATCAAGAAATAAAAGGGTTGGCTGTGATCCTGCAACTAGTACACCGAACTATAAATGTACTTTTCTGTTTGTGATTTAAGATATGTTTTGGCTACCCAATAAACTGGAGGGAAGAGAGAAACTAGGCACTGGGAAGTAAAAATATGCATGAGAAGGGATCCTCTGGATGAAGCACTGTGGGGAGAGCGCTGGCTTCAAGCTCTTGTGTGCAGCAGGAAACAGGGCTAAGGGGTGGCTGTGCTGACCGGAAACTAAAATGTCTTCTCTCTGAGGAGTTCCCGTCCACCAGTGGAACATCCCTTGCCATAGTAACATCGGAGACCCTCCACGTGTTCATTTCAGAATTGTTTGATCAGTCCTGCCTCCTTACATCTGGTAATCTGAGCAACTTTGTTGCAGATAACAGTATGTAATATAACAACCATTGTTAGTTTCCTATCATCTTGTTTTGAAATTCTGTATCACCTTTATTGTTATTGTGTTGTTTTGATTTGGTCTTTGCTGTTGTTATTTTGTTATTGTTTTTTCTCTTTAAAATAAAAAAAATCTGAGAAAACACATTATCTCAGGTTATTGAACTATAAAGTAAACTGAATGAAAGGGACACCGATTACTTTTACTTTTTAAGATCTACACAAGTAGAGAGTAGTGTTAGCTTATTTAGAGACACAAATGTTAATTGCAAGTTAGCTGTATGGAGAAATTTTAATTACAAATTTAGGTACAATTTTATAATTAATTTATTTATTATATGGGCTTATATGTGCTTTAGGCCTTGTGTCACTCAATAAAAATATGATGTTGCATAAAATCTTTGTTCTTGGGAAGCTGAGTTCAGTGTGAGCAGAATAAACTAGAGGGTGGGCACCATGAAAATGGTCACTTGCTTCTTTCCCTAATTCAGATTTATAATTATGGAAAGAAGTATATGAAATGATCACTACCTTTGTCTCCCTAGGTTGCTATAACACAGTATCCTAGACTGAGTGGCTTATGAACAACATAAATGCATTTCTCTCATTTTTTGGACAACAGTGTACACATGGGGCTGTGGAAATCATATGTGAATTCAGGATTCTTCAAGAGACTCCAGAAGCAGCATTCTTTTTACTCTGCTGAGCCAGTAAGCGTGCAGTGAAGGGCTGTGCTGGGGAGAGCTGTTGGAGACCTGTCAGTTCATGTCTAAAAGTAATATGAGGACTGATGGAAGCTTATTTTGGTTTTCCATTACAGTAGAGCTGAACTGCATATAAATACCAGTTATCTCCAGAGAAATTTTATATTAAGTATTCCTCATGTTTATCTCATATAAACCTTTAATTTTTTTTGGACAAGGTCTCACAGTATAGTTCAGGTTGGCCTTGAGTTCACTATGTAGCCTAGGCTGGCCTCGAACTGACTGCAGTCCTCCTGCCTCAGCCTCCCGAGAGCTGGGTTACAGATGTGTACCACTATGCCTGGCTCATATAAACCTTATTAAGGAGAAAAATAATTATTAAAATGAATTCATTTCACAGAGCAAAATAAACTCAAATTTCTTCGCTTCTCATTACAGTATTTTTCATCCATGATTAAAATATTAAGAGCTAGTTTAGAAGGGCTGTCATAACCAAATAACATGGGCTGAATGGTCACACAACAGGTGCATTCGTTTACATAGCTTTGGAGGGTGAAGCCAAGTGCACAGTGTGGGTGCATCTGGCTGTTCTGAGGCCTTTCCCTCAGGCTGGTAATGTCCCCTCCTTCTGGCTGCCTCTGTCCTCACAGGGTCTTCCTTCCTTGTGCTCTGATCCCTGGTGGCTCTTTCTTTCCTTATGAAGGGAAAGTAATATTGGATTAAGCTCTAACCTAAATGCACAAAACTCAACTCTCAATTGAGCTTGTAACACAAGAAATTATATATGTATATACTTAAATGTAAATGAAACTCTTAAATTGAAACATTTTAAATTGAATTTGAATGGAAAATTTAATATATTATCTACTTAAATTTGAAAATTTACGCAGTATTTGAATTAGGGAACTAAGAAACATTGCTGAGAAAAATTAAAGACAACCTTAATAAATAGAATAGTATATCATGTTCATGGATCATAAAGCACAACATTATTATGAAGTCTATTCTCAAAATGATTTATAGATTCAATGTAATCCCAATCAAAATTGTAGTAGGCTTTTTACAGACATTAACAAGCTGATTCTAAAATTCACACCACACACAGGGCTTAGAATAGCCAAAACCTACTTGAATTTAAAAAATTAAAGGTAGAGATTTAGCTTTCTAATGTAAAAGCTTTTAATATGGCTACCGTTATTAAAATTTTATTTCATTAGAGTCAATTTTTGGCAGAACAATGAAACTAAATAAAGTCCAGATTGAAACACAAACACATCTTTACCTGATTTTTGAAAAAGATGTCAAGACAGTTCAATCTGGAAAGCATATTTTTGTCAGTAAGTGTGCTTGGAATGATTTGATAGCTATATGCAAAACAAAATCATGTTTTTAACATCACTGCACCTTCAAAAATTGAACTGAAACGGAACATGCATAAATCTAATCACTAAAATCATAGAACTATAAAGTAGAAGAGAAAAAAATCTTAGAGACTTCTAGTTTGGGAAAGTTTCTTAAATGGAAAAAAACCACCCCACAAAATATAAAGAGAAAAATTCAGTTATTGACTCTCCTGATAAAATGTTTTGCTCTTCAAACACAAAGAATATAGTTCAACCTTAACAAAGAAAGGAATTGTCACCAGGAACAAACTGAAGGACATAATATTAAGTGAAGTAATCTAGGCACAGAAAGACGTATAACACATGACCTCATTCAGATATAGTATACAAACATTTGATCCCATAAGCATAAAGAGTAGAACTGGTTTAGTAGGGGATGGAGTAGTGATGGTATCAGGGTTGGAAGATGGTGAAATTATTCAAAACTTGTTAGATGGGAGGAAATTTGCAAGAGATCCATTGTATGATGTGGAACTATAGTTAACAATATATTGTGTGCTTCAAAAGATAGTGAGTGTATGATATGGTCACCCCCAAACAATGTCTGTTTAGTTGTAACTTTAGTTATTTCACAAAATTCATATACTGTGCATGATAAATACATACAACTTTATGCACAATTAAAATAAATTAAAAAGAAATAAACACAAAAATTTGAAAAATGTGTTACCAACATGAGAAATTAAATATAGACAGAAAATGCTTACACAACATGTACTTGGTGAGGATTATTTTTTGAGGAGGAGTATTGGGTATTAAACCCAGAGCCTTCACCATAAACTACATCCCTAGCTTCTATTTTTTATTCTGACACAGGACTCAGCCATTCAGAACTTTGGATGTACAGGTATGTGTCTTCACACCCAGAAAGGTACAGCTGTAGGAGATGCCCGGCTTCAATGAAAGAAAGTACAAAGAACTCTTACAGTTAAACAATAAAGACAACCTCATTTTAAAAATGGACTAACATCTTAAATAAAAACTCCCCTAACAAAGACATACAGTGATAAACTTATGAACTTATACCAATATCATTAAAGAAACAACTAAAACCACAACTAAATATCACTATCTATACTTTTGCAATGTTTAAAAAAAACCAGACTGGCCATCCTAACTGTTCCATGCAAAATTTTGGAAAATAGTTTGACTCTTTCTGAAGGTTTAAATGTATATTTAACATATACTCTTGCCATTCTACTTCCAACCTGGTACCCATAAATAAAATCATGCAGCTGGGTGTGGTAGTACATTCCTGTAATGCTAGTACTCTGGGAGGCTGAGGTAGGAGAATCTCAGGTTTAAGCCCAGTCTGGGCAATTTAGTGACTTAGTGAAACTTTTATCTCAAAAAATAAAACTATCAGCCACAAAGTATGTGGCTACTGAAATTATTTAGATCTTTGATAATGTTTCTTCTATAACTGAACCCTGAGGATTCTTGGTGTAAGTATCAATGGTATGAGAGAATATGCTATAAATTTTGAATATGAAATAAAAGAATGCACATTAGTGTGATAAGTATGCAGTGTCAATAATATATGTGATATAGTTATAGTAATAATAACTAAACAAACAAAAAGCCATATGTTCATACGAGGATTTATCCATGATTGTTTATAACATTTTTTTAACATGAGCCTCAAACTGGAATCAAAGCAAATGTGTTTCAACAAGTGAATAGGTAGAACCGTTGGGTCTTATCAGGTCAACAGGGTGCTGTTCAGGAGCAAAAAGAACAAGTGTTTATAGATGCAAGCATGTGATCGAGTCTCAGAGTTATTACGATGAATGAAAGAAACCAGAAAAAAAACCACTGTAGGTTTTTCTCAAAAACATAAAATTGTAGATAATGACAAAGTCCTCCACGTCACCAGTGTGCTAACAGTTGGCTGGGAAAGGTGGGAAATTTGAAGGTGGTGGACAGGCTTGGGGTTGTTGTTTACCGAGATCGTTTCACAGGAGTTTACCTATATCTACCATGGATTTTGATGCCTCTTGGCTATGTTACTTATTGAATCAGTTCCATCTTATTAACACTGAACAGATACAGGGAAGCTTACTTTGTTCATCAAGGTGACAGGTGCTCCTTATATGGTTATTGGCAGTGACTTGATCAGATTTGCATCTGGTATCGATCCCTTTGGCAGCGAAGAAGAGAGCGCTGTGCGGTGGATAGAGCACCAGTTTAATGATCCGGGCAAGCTATCATGGTGCGTGAACTCAGAGGAGAGCAAAGACAGAGAGAATATGACCAGAACAACGTCCAGAGTTGGGAGAGCGGGGAGCAAACTCCATCATTCATGCATTGCATGGCTAGTGAAGCATGGTTTATGACCTTGTGATCTTTCATGTTCCATAACAGATCCTGGAGTATTAATATCAATGGTATGAAGGAATACCACTATACATTTTGAGTATTAAATCAAATAATACATATGAGCTTGATCAATATCCACTGTTAACATGGTATGTGATGTATTTTCTTTGACTATCTTACTACTCTGTTGTCATATTTAAGCCAGATAAGGCCTGTTTTATATTATTAACTCTGCAGGCACAATTAAAATGTTAGATTTACTAAAAGTTAAAAAAATAGTTCAGAGATGGATTGTGTAATGATTTTCATGTCCTTAATTCTACTGACTCATATACTGAAGAGTGTATAAGATGCTAAATTTTGCTTTGTATATTTTACCATAATTAAAAAGAAAGAAATAGATGTTGGCACAGTATGAAAACATGCTTAGAACACAGAGGCAGCCTTAGGAACTCACAGAGCAGAGAACACCCGCTCGGGCGGATCCGAGCTGAGATCCCAGCCTCCTCCCATCTCTCGCCCATCTCACGCAAGATGGCATTTGTTGGTCCAAATATGCATATGGGCGATTCTTGATGTGGATTTTTCCTTTTGGCTCAAATAACTAGGCCCATATATCTTTGGACTGCAGCGATCTGTGAGATTAGTTCCTTTTTTCTCTCTGTAGCCAAAATTCAAGTTTAGGATTATAAGGGAAGTCCAAGACCCATATGGACTCCAGGAAATAAAACTAGAAAGAGAGCTGGAGAGAAGAACAGATTGAAAATCTGTGGAAAACAGATGTGACGTAGATGAGATCGCCTACGCGCCAAGAGCTGCGCTCTGCAGGCCGGCCCAGGCCCCGGGCAGAGACCTGAGACTTGCTCTGCACTAGGAGTGCTGCAGGCGTCCATTCTGGGCCTCTCCACCCTCCCCCGCTGGGCAGATCTCTTCCTTCAGATTCCACAACCAAGGAAACCAATTAACAGTGTGCCCACGATCATACAGCTAGAAAATCAGAGTATACATGCATAGTCCAACTTTTTACTATGAAACTACTCACAATTTAACCTATGTTTTATGTGTTTATGGGAACATTAATCTGTACAAAATATGATAAACACATGTAAGGGAGGATGCTTATCTAAACACATACATCTAATAACCACCAAATATAATTTAAACCTTATTTTACCTGTCCATATTTTTCCAATTGGGTTCCAACTCTGCCATTTGATGTCATTTAAAATATTAGCATATAATTTATTATAAACTTATTTAAATCTTTGTTAAAAATTATGGAAATGCTTGCATGGTGGCACACATCTGTAATCTCAGCACTCAGGAAGCTGAGGTAGGAGAATTGCTGTGAGTTTGAGGCCAGCTTGAGCTACAAAGTCAGTTCAAGGCCAGCCTGAACTGAATAGTGAAACCCTGTCTCAAAAAGACAAAAAAAGAAATATTGAAATGTTTTCTTTGTCATAGTTTCTTCTTCCCATGATCAGTGCTACTTGGTGGACAAAATAAATAGCTGGCATGCATTCTTATTATTGAGAATGTTTTACACTATAATATAGTGCATATATATATAAATATAAATAATATGTGCATATGATTGTCTCATAAATGTTGCAAAGTATATTTATTAAAATATATTAGGATTATAAGGGAATTCCAAGGTCCATATAATAATAAATACAGGCCATATATCTATTATTTTATTCAAAGAGTATGGCGTGGAATGGAAACACATTTTTAGGAAAATGCATTAAGACTATAATTTCTATATGCTTCATGATATCCTTATTTATGCAGAATATTTATTCATAATGAAATCCAAAATAAATTACTATGCCCATTTTCTGCCTAAGGATGCACTTGGAGTAGGTATCTATGAATTCACACAGTGAAATCTGCTAAGAATCTGATTTAATACATTTAACTGTATTTAAAATTTAATCATAACCATAATAAAGACATCATTACAGAATGATAGTCCAAGTGGTAATTAACATTTCTATTTTGTTGCTTCAAGGTCAACATGGTGGCAGAGCAGCCTGTGTCTTCCTCTGCGGTGCGACATCCATTTCTCTACGCCGAATGCTCACAGGGTAGATTGATAGGACTTTTGGCCTTACTGTCTGAGCTGGATCTGAATACTGGTGGTAAGAAGCAGAGAAATTAATAAGTCCACTATTCTACCTCTTTTTCCTCTCCTCTTTTAAAATGGAAATTATAGTGACACAATTCATGTTATTGTGGCTAAGCATTTCTGTAAGAAAACCACTTTCTTTTGAGAAATCTTCATCTATAAAAAACTGTACAGATTTAAATGAGAAAGAAAACATACAAACCAATAACACCAAAACTGTAAACCAGTGAATGCAGGGCTACCACGGCATGCAGAAGTTAGGCACTGAAATATTCCAGGAGATTCCATGCATCTAGAGCATTTGCAAGTTCCTAAATCATTTAAGGAATTTAAGCACCCCGGGGAAGAAATGACAGTTCTGATGGGCTAAAAGTCCATCTGTGAATAAGAGCTTTAGAAATACTATGTTAGAATTACTGATGGCAGGCAAAGGCTTAAAATTTATCTCTGGTGCAGAATATTGGAGTGAGGTGGGGACAGAGTCTACTGAAGGTGACATTAGACGAATGGGTGAGAAAGGGCCTCAGAGTTTGTACTGCAGCACTTGGGCGCGCGAGCTCATAAGATTGATCCTTCTCTCCAACACTTTGCTGCCTCTGTTTACCTCTGTTTGTCACCAGGGAATCCAGATCTCCCTGTCAGCTGAGGTTGGGCAGCTGGCAAAGTGCATCCCTTTCTCTGAACTATTGGAATTAGTGAAATGTATTTGTGTAGAGATTAATCTTTCTAATGTGACAGATGGTCCACCAAATATGGTGCAGTCTGCTAGTCACAGCACAATTTCTGTGCTCTAGTTTTTATTTGGGCCATAATGCCAATTGCTCTGAAATTCACTCCATGGTAGTAAATAACCAGTTTTAAGCATTTTCAGTCATTGGAGGCATTTTCATCGGACTATGATCAGGAGGTGAAGAGCAGGAGGATCTGTCCAATGAGAAGGCAGCTCTCGCCTCTCCACTATGAAACTGCTTGAAATATTCGCTCCATCATCCTTTTAAATTTATTTATTGCTTTCCTGGTAAAAATGTAAATAAAAGTCCATTTGTTTTGCAGCTGGAGATGATTCATCCAAGAGCACAGTGCTGACCCTCTAGAGTGGGACAGTGATGAAAAAGTGTCTGGCAGGGTGCGCTTTGCTAAGGTCCTAGTGGCTCCCAAAGACCAGTTTCCCTGGACAAGGTACAGGGACCAACAGCCATCCACAGTGAACACCTGAGCTCTAGGGAACAGTAATTATTCTCTGAAATGCCCAGGCAGGAGCAGCCCAGGAATAACCCAGGGAAGAGCATGGACCTGAAGCCTCTTTACTTTGACCTTAAGGTCCTGAAAGTAGGGGCAGCTGTGCTGTGACCCCTCCATACCAGATGCCTGCCCAAGATCCATATCTGGGATAAAAAAAGGGCTATTTTTCCACACACATTTTCTCATCTAATTCTCACAACAGATTCTATTGAAATTTTATTGCAGTGACTACTACTGAGCACCAGGAACATTGACAAATCCGATCAAGACAGCACCCCCAACATCAGGCAGCCTCTGAGAATTCCCACTGTGCTAGAGACACATGGAGGCATGTACTGTATGGGGCTCTGAGGCTCAGAGAAGGGTCAAAGCACTGCTTGGTACCATGTGTTCCTGGCGTCTGCACAGTGAGCTAGCGTTCTCCACACGCAGTGAAGGATGACCACTTGAACAAAGCACAGTGATGCATTCTCTGTCATCTGGAGACCTTGTTAAAATGCACATTCAGCTCAGTGAGTCTGGGGTGGGACCTGAGATTTTGCATTTCTCACAGATCCTTTTGACACCGATGCTGCTGGTTCATGAAACTGTACTTTAAGATTCAAGACTCTAGGGAGGAAAGTATCACATTTAGAGAACTATGAATAATCCACTGCATCCAGAGTGCTGACTCCAGGGAGGTAGGCTCATGCCTCAGGAACCTGCAAGATGGGAGAGGGAAGGAAGTCTTATAATCCCCTTTATTTCCATGTCAGTTGTGTTGAGTACATTTGACATATTGAAGCACTAATATGTGTGTAAGACCTACAAAATTATGTATTCGTATGCATCTTACTGCATGCTTTATACTTTCTAGCAGAGGTTAATGCTACCAGTCCAAAGTAAGACGTGCAGACAGGTCTTGGGTAGCACACAAGAAGAGGCAAGGCATGGATCTTTATTTCATTTTTCAAATGAAGACCCTGACACTTTGAGATGTCGACTGATTTGCCCAGGTTGGAGAAGCTGAGGTCCAATGGAGACCTCCTGACTTGGAGTCTGGTGCTCCTTCCTCTCCTCTGTGCCTCCGGTGCTTTGCTAGAGCACAGAGCCAGAAAATAACTCAAAGCATGAGGGAAAACCTCACCTACAAATGCACTTTCCTCTGACCACTAATAAAACACAGCAGAAAAGGAGAGTTGCAAAAGCCAGATTGTCTTACATAAGCATCTCATTGGAGATAAAACTTTCCTTGCTGCTGCTGTTAATCACCTTCCCTCTTCTTTTCCCCTAGGAGTCTCTGGGTGACAGCGCAAGTGCAAGCTGTGTGTATCTGCACCGCAGCCATCCTGTGATCGATTAGTGTTTTCCAGAGCTGTTTTGTGTGGAGACACAACAGGGGATGGAGTTAACAGTGACGAGGTTGTGGCATGCACTTGAGTAGCCTGGGACCTGGGGATGGAGACCCTCAGGGACTGCGCACCTCCTGGTGTCAGTCTGAGCTTCCAATGTGGTCGTTTATGATTTTATGGCAAAAAGAGAAGGAAGCCATGCCCTGGGGACGGCTTTGGTAGACTGAAGATGCCCCTCAGAAGGATCTGATTTGCTATATATCTTGCCAACAAAGTGAATTCTGCCTGACTATCACAGGAGATCCATGGTGAGCCCTCCAGAGAGGCAGACTTTGCAGATGGACTGTTCGGCTGCCAGTGTATAAAAAATACACAGCCCACATAGCATTTATACATAATGTGGAACTCTATGAGTTAATGAGCATGTGTGTGTGTGAGCACGCTCTCCTCTGCACCTGTCTTCAGACTTTCCTCCCTTAGTTTTGTTTTGTTTGGGTTTTGGTTTAGCCTCCCCCACCCCTGCAGGCATGGCAGGTCCGCACTGTAAGGGCTGCGCTCTCTCCCACAGGCTGCCTCAACCCCCAACAGACACTCACTCATCTCTTGCTATTTCGCACAAGGAATGTTTTTGAATCCCTCACTATCCCGATTATGATGAAAGTATTCCCACTGACTGACAAACTCATTCAGTCGTTCATTGTTCAGTTTATTATGAGGAACTTTATCAAGTGAACCCCACCTAGCACCTGCCAACCCCCCCTTACTGAGATAGGGGTGGGTAAACCCCATTCTCACCCAGAGCAGGGTGGAAGGGCAGGTAAGCAAGTGACCTCTTTTGAATGGGATGGAGCCGGCAGGAGGTAGGACAAATGGAGGAGAGGAAGTGGTTTTTAGTTCCAGGTCCTGCATTTGTTAGCAGTGAGAAATAATGCTCCCTAAAGGATGGTGACTTTGGGACATCAGCAAATGCAGCAGCATAGAAAAGCCAAGTGGCATCTACTAAGTACTGGGCTGGTGAGATCTAGATTTTATACTATATACATATTAACCTTGCGTGTACTTCTTTCTAGTTTTGGCAAAGATCATTTAACATCTACTCTTTTAACAAATTTAAGCTTATACTACAGGATTATTTGTTATAGCTGTTATACTGAATAGTAAATCTCCAGAATTTATTTACCTTATATAACTGAAAATGTGTGCCTGTTTTTGTTATGGGAGATATTTGCAAGGGGAATATATAATAGTCACCCAAAGAATGATATACAAGAGAGTGCGGGAAATCTGTCCACACACTAAGACCAGGGAATCTAGCTGAGGGCCTGGATTCCACAGAAATGTTCTGTGTGAGTCCAGCAGAAGACCTAGAGCTCATAACAGTGCCTCACACAAGTCCAAATGGAGGCCCAGAGCCCATAACAATTATTTCCTGCAGGCTTGTTTCACAGATCTGTGTTGGGAACGCCCAAAGGTCATTGGCAGAATCTGGGAAGTCTGTGCCAGCGGGATGAAGGATCTGTGGCAGCAGGCTGAGAGATCTACACTGGAGCCAGGAAGCGATGTGCAAAGTAAGAACCGGAGCTCCCTCAAAAAGTACCACGGCCGTCCTCAGTCACAGTGAGATCCCGAGCTCTTCCGACGCAAAAATAAAGCTGAGTTTTCCCCTGGGAAGCCAATGCAGCAAGCTTCTCCAGGAGACTGGCGGTGCACCATCTCTCCCTCTGGAGCCAGGAAGTGATACTCAGTGTGAGGGCCAGAGCTCCCCCAAAGTGAACCAAAGCCATTCTCAGTGTCAAAAAAGTCCCAAGCTCCTCAGGTAATGAAAACAGCCAAATTCATCGGGAAGCCAGCATGACAAGCTCCTCCAAAAGAACCCACCGTTCCTTACAGCTTTTATCAGCTCCCAACAGCCTTTCTCAGCTCTCAATAGGCACATTACTTTTTCTCCAGTTCTGCCTCTTATGCTGCTGGCAAGAATTCCCAGGTGGGCCTCGCACAACCAGCACCACACTTACTCAGTTCAGTTGGGAGTTATAAATTGACCACCAGTTGTCAATCCACTACAATGTCCTTAATAATCACCTCCCCATGCCGCTCTTTCCTCAGCAACTGGTAATCTCCATTAGACTCTCAACTCCTATGAATTTGACGTTCACATTTCATAGATGTCTTAGTTGATTTCCTTGTGGCTTAGACAAAATACCCCACGCCCACCATCTAAAGGAGCAGAGATTTATGTTGACTCACAGATACAGTCCACGGGTGACTGGCTCCAAGACAGAAAACAACACGGCAGAGGGGCATAGTATAGAAAAAATACCTGCTCAAGTCATGGCAGCCAGGCAGCAGGTAGAGCAGGGGCACCTGGGAAGCAGAGGGAGATGCGTCCTTCCAGGTCATGGCCCTGTGCCATGTCTCTTCCTAGCAGCAGGTCAGCCCTAGCACCCTATGACTCAATCACCTTCACAAAGCCACACCTATGAGTGCAGGAGGACTTTGGGGCACATTCTTGATCTAAACCATAGTAACCTATCAGTGAGACAGCGAGTACCCCTCTCCCCATGCCTGGCTTGTGTCATTTAGTGCATTCTCCAGTTTTATCCATGCTGCTACAAATATTTTATTCTTAAATTTTCCTCATCACCCCCTTGAGACATTAATATTTTCATTTTCTAAACAACTAGACTGCAGTTAAAAGCTTACTGATGTTATTATAAATCCACATATTTCTGGCTCTAAACTAACAGTTTTTCTGCAAACAATTCCTTAGGAAGAAGACAAACTCTTAGCTCCAATTACTTACCACAGACATTTTGAGTGTACAGAAAGGATGCACGATTGTTGCTACTTCTAGTTTTGCTTCTGAAAGTTCCCTGCTTTCTGCCTTTTGTGTCCAGAGGCCCTCTGATTCTGGGTCACTATAGTAACACAGCACAGTTCTAATTCTTTTCTCAGCACCTAATTTTTCAATGAACTGCTCAGCCTTGCCAAGCCATACCTTTTTACACCTTATGAAAAAGGATTTCCGTAAGATGTTGGGTCTTAGATATCTAGTTTTGACAATTCAGAAATCAAGCTTGAGAGTGTCAAGAGAACATACATCGTACTACGCCATGAACTGCTCAGTAGGTGTGAATCTGGCATCTTGGAAAAACATTTTGCTGAACAAAAATAGAAACCCATAGAGTTTCAATCTTCTGATTTTTCTGGGTTTTACATTTTAAACGCATACCCTCTCTGATGTGAGGCTTGAGAAGTCACTTACTTGGGGGTAGAGTGAGACATCAGGGCTCTGACTTTTCTCCCAGCCTATGGAGAACAGAGGTCCCTCAGAGCCTACCAGCAGCCCAGGGCTTCCCAGACTGATCGGTGCATCCCCTACCATCCTTCCCTTGAGTCAAAGGGTAAATGTGGGCTCTCACTCACTACCCCATGAGGCACCATTACTTGGGTTTTCTCCAGCTGAGGCATTGTAGTGTGTGATGACCCAGTGGGGGAACAAGGCCACCCATACCAGGAACTCAGGGTCTCAGCAAAGTCCTAGAGCATGGAGTAACGTCACCCCTTGTCAGTGGTTCCAGCTGCGATGTCAGCAACTCACAGAAGAAAACCTCCACTAGCTGCCACAGTAAAGGACAGTGAGAGCTCTCTGGCTTAGTTCACTTACAATACCACAATTATCTTCTGTGCAACAATGGCATTAGATGCAGAAGGAGGGGGCATATTTTAATGTAAAGCTATAAAGCACCAATCTTTGCGGAGAAGGCAATTGAATACAATTATAGACTTTGCAATAATGCTCTAAGACAAATCTTTTCTGTCTCTTCTTACTTTATAAGAAATTACCATGGTGAGAAAGCAGAAAATTATTGAAATCAAGACCAGAATGAAGTAGACTCTCCAACTCAATAGCTTTTGTAATATTCTCTGAAGGTTTCTGGTTTTATTTCGGGGAAAAGGAATTAGAAGATTACCACTGGCTGACAAAGAAGGAAAGTAATAGGGTGTCTCGCTACCAGCATACTACCAAACCCCAGGGTTCATTTGGTAAGAATCAGAGCATTTTCTAAAAGTGGGTCTTGGGGATGGGGGTATAGCTCAGTGGCATAAGCACTTGCCTGGCAAGCGCAAGGTCCTGAGTTTGATCCCTGGTACCAGAAAAAATAAAAATAAAAAAAAATAAAAGTGGGTCTTGTTTTAAAAAACAAAAACAAAAAAGAATCTGCAAGGACAATAATCTGTGTGCTCAAAGTTCCCAGCTCACTGATGCATTTCCAGGCACATTCCTGTCATGTTAATGAGGCTTTTGCCACTGCAAGGCCTCCTTGACAGTTGAATCCACAAACAGCAGTTCATCAATTGATTGCAGGTGTTTCCCCTTGGAAAATAAAAACTGCATGTGCATACCAGGAGGTGAGAGAAAATCGATTTTCAACAGCCACACAGTCTGGCGAGTTCTGAAGTACGGCTTTGGGAAACACATTCTCTTGCTGTTTTCACATGTAAATATGTTCTCTTATTCAATACTGTACCAGGGATTCCAGTATTCCAAAAGTGCCAGTAGTAATAAGAATGAGTGACTGGAAAATTAATTTCAATATTCCTGGAAAAGTAGAAAAGCTTTTTCCCTAATTAATAGCAAACAAAGTCTTAAATTATGAAATGCCGCATCCATCATTCTTCTTATAAAAGTACTGTATTTGTAACTCCCTGTCTAAAATCTTTAATCCATAAAGGTATAATCTGATGAAAAACAAGGCTGATTTCAATTTAGGAAGTTATTAATAATTTACATAGTCTTACAGTCACCAAGTTCAGAATTTCATCTGATATTTACATATTATTTGATTTCTCAAAGAGGTGCTTCACACCATCTTATTTGATTGGGCTTTTTGAATTTTTGAATGTGATATTCTCCTTGGTGAGCATCTTGAGACTTCTGGTAGACCCATTTTCCTTCTAATAACCTGGCAGCCTTTTTCCTTCCTCAGGGAAGTCTGCTGCAGAGGACTCTACTGACACCACTGCCCAGTACCATTGTTCACACCTTGGCCCTACTTTCTAGAGAGTTTAAGTAAGAGTGCCATTACATAGAGGGATTTTGACTTTTAAAGTTGAAATTGTTTCTTTGGAGAATAACTCCACATAATGGCCTACTTAAGGATGGCAATTTACAAATCAGTGATAAATGTACAAATATATTTATACTCAAAAGCTGTTGACAATTTAGAATCCTGGAGGGCAGGGTCATGAATGTTTCCTTGTGTCCAATATGCCATATATAGGGACTACTTCTGTAAAAATCGCTTAGAAGATACCTTCATGTCTCTTGACCCACATCGGAGTTTCTCAACTTGACCTCTAAGGACATTTGAGATAGTCAGACAATGGAAAGTCCAGGATGAGGAATTCTGCTATACACTGGCTTCTGCCACATTTTGAAGACTGCGCCACTTGGACATGAAAACATGGCATTAGTTGCTGTTATTTTCCTCCTTCTTTCTATAACTTTGAAGGACTTTCTTAAATTGCAAAGACTTCTTTCTTGCTGTACAAATTAAGAGTTGTTACAGAATTGGAAGTGCAAGTCATTTGTATGTAATAATTCAAAGCTACCTAACTTGCATATTTATTTTAGGGATAAATGGTGACACATACAAATACTATCAAAACTTTAATGGTACAATGTCTGTGGACATGCAGACATTACCTGTTTAGGTCATTCTTCACGTCTGCCTATTTACTACCTTTCTGTTCTTTTCAGAAGCCCAGTTGGAAACTCATTCTTTCCAGAAGCACTTTTTGTCTTTTTGAGACATATTCTCTCTACGCAGTTCAGGCTGGCCCTAAGCTCTCTTTGTAGTCCAGGCTGGCCTCAAACTCAGAATGATCCTCCTGCCTCAGCCTCCAAAGTGCTGGGATTACTGGCATGTGCCACCATGCCCAGCCAGAAGCACTTTTCTGGTTTCATTGACCCCCTTGTTCCAAAATGGGTAACTCTTCCCTTAAATTTTCTGGAGTCAGTTTACGACTCATTCCAAGAACTAAGTCTTGTTTCTTTATAATAACACTCCATTTGGGAGATCAAAGAAAATCACATAGTTTGATCACTCAAATCACTCTTCTGGCCTCAAAAGTCTTACATTGTTTCCCAACACAAAATCAATATTCAAAAGATAAAGACTTGCCACCTTTGTTTTCCTGAAAAGGTTGTGTTCAGCCTCTGCAGACAACTGTAAAAGTTTTTCGTAAGATTTCCAGATGTAGAATACTGTGGGAATGAGTATACTGAAAGGAGAAGAATCGCTGGGAGCATGGAGAATTATTATTTTTTAGTTTTGGCTCCAGACCCTTCCTTAGTACAGCCCTTCCTACTGTTTGCTTTTTTTCTTTCTCTAGTTCTGATGCTGTCTGGTGGAATCACAGCTTCGCTAAATCCAAGACTCATTCCAAGAATTAAGTCTTGTTTCTTTGTAATCACACTCCATTTGAAATTAAGAATAGATTCTGTTCTCACTTCCTTATGAAGCTCAATATGACGAAATAACACCTCTTCTTGACTAGTTGCACTTTTCACTCTTAACCAGAAACTACCTGAGATTTTCATGTTTGCTGACGATCTTCCTTCCTTTTCTTAATTTATGGACCCACCTTTTTACTAACCAAGAGTATTTCTTTTTGTCTTCTCTTCTCTTTTAAACTCCTGTCATCTCCCTCAATATGATCATGATTTCTACCACAACTGGAAAAAATAAGTAATCAGAAGTTCACTTCCATTGATCCTACCCTCAAGAAGCCTGCAGCAGGGGCCACCTGCACTCAGTCTCTCTTGGTACTGAAGGAACTTCCCCTCCCTACCTGCAGTGGATCCTTCCACTTACCCGGAACAGAGGCCTGCCCTGCTGCAGAACATCACCTGCTTTCTTATGTATTGCACTGTCAATCTCTAGTGGACTAGTCCCATTAGGAAAGAAATACCCCTTTAAAATGTAAGTCCCTGGCTTCTGTCCCTCTGTTTAGCAACCTCAAGGAGCACTCTGTAGTCTCTATCCCTGATTTCATGTCTCTGTGTAGGAGATTATTTAGTTAGCTTATGAGTAAGGCAGATAGCTAGGGAAGGGCCTGAGATAGAGTGGGGTGAACAGCCATACTGATAAAAATGAAGAACAGACAGTGAACTAGAACTTTGGACAAAGAACGAACTTCCTCAGCAGCACGGAGTACAGCTACTCTCTACTAAGATCTTGAAAAGAGGGGCAGCCATTCCCTACTAAGATCCTGAATTTTGAGGAAATTATGATTTAAATTAATCAGTTCTTTCTGAGATCTCAGTTCACTCTAAACACTGTGTGAGGGAACAGCATCAGAGGCAGGGATCTAGCTCAGCAGCACAGCATCTGCCTGGTAAGTGCAAGATCCTGGCTTCAATTCCCAGGACTAAAAAAAAAAAAAAGAACTGGGTCAGAAAGCCTGAGTTCCACTTGGTGTTTTAAATCCACGTGCAGGTGGTTGACCAGAACACCTAGACACATCTGTCTTAGTTTTCTCTCATTGCTAAGACAAAATATCCAATGCCCAAAATTAAGGAAGGAAAAGTTTATTCAGCTCACAGTTTGTGGAGGTTTCAGCCAATAATCAACTGGCTCCAAGGCGGGGTGGCCTGGCACAGGGGCAGGGTGATCATGCCAGCAGAGGGTGGAAAAAGTAACCAGAGCAAAATGAGCGGTATGTGTGGAGCTTCCTTTTCTGCTTTATGCTGTACGCAGGCTACCGGCCTGAGGGTAGGTGTAGCACTCATAACATCTGGGTTCCCTTCTCTTGCACAGGCTCAGGGGGACCCTGGCCCCCTGCTGAGCCACTTAGTTAAACTTCTGATCTTCTCATGCTGATATAATGAATCAACCATCACAACATCTTAGAGAGTAAGCAACCTCCCTAGGGCATGTGCTCTACACTCTAGGGTGCAGAACTGCTGAGTTATTTAGTTAGGCTTTTAAACTACTCAGGTTGACACAATGAATCAACCATAACACATCTCTTCCCCCAAATACTCCTGTTTTAGAAGTCATAGATGAACCAAGGTTAATGATGTCATCCATATGCCCTTGCTACATGCCCATTTCCCTACTGGATCAATATCAGCTAATAGCACCTATACTTGTAACCATATTGGTTTATTATAGTTTGACCTACTTTGTACCCACATTGTGACTTCACTGTATACATTACCCCTGACAAAGGGCACATGTGGCAACCCGGTTGGGACCCCTCCTGTCTCTCAGCAGGTATCTCTCACTAAACGTTTCTAGTCTTAATCTTCATTGTCCTGTGAAATTCACTCTTCCATTTTAGAGGACATAAACTCAGCACATCTGACATCTAGCAGGTTGGGAGCTAATTTCTCTGACACTACCCACACCGTACTTCTCGAGGCGTTCATTGGGTATGGTGGCACATGTCTGTAACTCGAGATACTTCAGAGGCTTAGGCAGGAAAACCATAAGTTCCAGGCTAGGCTGGGAAGCCTAGGGACTCTGACTCAAAAGGTTAAAAGGGGTTGCAGAGGTAGCTCAGTGGTAGAGCAGTTCTGGGTTAGTCCTTACTAACACACACACACACACACACACACACACACACACACGCACACATATGCCCAATCAGCTTCAGTGTGGTGCTGTACAAGAATGACTGTTCCTTCAGTCCTTATAGCACTCAGCCAACTGACAAACTATGAATCAGTGTAACATTTCTTCCTCATGAAATGCTTAGTTTCTGGACTCTCTTTTCTTCTCATTTTCCCCTATCTTTACATGTTGGTCTTTCCACCCCTTTGGCTTGCTCCTTTTCGTCTTTCTGCTATTCGTTGCCAGAGTACCCCGGGGCCTATGCTTGATCATCTCTTCTTCCACAACCAAAACTATGTTAACTTTCACACTGATTTGATCCAGGCTTAAGGTTTGGCCAACCATCTGTATGTGATGACTCCCAAGCGCATGTCAACAACCCAGGTGTCAGCTTGGAATTTCACACTTGGGTCCCCTGCTTCTCAGCAGCTCCCCTTGACTATCAAGTAAACATTACCAACTCAGCCATTTCCAAACTCAGCTTCTCCAGTGGTTTCTTCTACATGTACCTATGGCAGCACCAACATCTGGAATCTCTTCTGCCCCTTTTAATCTCCAGGAAACCTTATCAAATCTATCTTCAAAGCATGTCCAGAAAGCAGATATCCTCCTCTCCATTTCCCCTGCTACCACAGCCACTTAAACAGGATCACTGTTCTCCTGCAGCATTCTAATAACCTTGGGACTGAATTTTATAATTTTACCCTTCTCTGACAGTCTGTTGTTAACAAAGTACCCAGAGTGATTTTTTTTTTTTTTTTGGGAAAAAACCTGTCCTTTGCTCTCTTGGCCTATTTTGTGTTGCTATAGAAAAACACTTGAAGCTGAGGAAATGCAAAGAGGTTTGCTCTGTGAGGCTCACAGCTGGAGGGTCCAAACAGGGTGTTGTCAGCTACGGCTTCCTCTCTGCGTCACAAATCATGGAGAAGCAGAAAGGGTCTCGGCCTCACTCAGAGGGCAAATGTACAGCGTGGTATTACTTAGTAGCAACCTGTTCTCTCAGGGCTGGGGATATAGCTCAGTGGAATAAGCACCTGCCTAGCAACCTGTTCTCTCAAGTATGTTCCCACTTCTGTACAACCACACTCCTATGGTTTGATTGTGATTACTCTGTGCATGAGGACAGGGCCCCCAAGATGTAGTGTCCTTCCACTGGGTTGCACCTCTTCAAGATCCCAGCACCATATCATGCACTGCAGGGCCAGCTTCCGTATGTGACCCTTTGGGGCACACACTCAGACCACATGCAAACCATAGGACGTGCTCAGATCAGCTTTTCTACTTCTGAATAAATAGTAAGTTGTTAGAAAGATTTCATAGGATGTGCACGGCCTAGCCTCCCCTCTTTTCCCTCCCGGCATCATTTTCCTGACCACCACTTATTTCCTGAAGTTCTCAGCACTGGTCTTCACAGAGTTTGCCAAGCATGCGAGGAACACCCTTGGCCCTGGACACACCTCCTGAGGTCCCTCAGCCAGGAATATCTTTCATGATCTTCACAGGGCTGTGCCCCTCAGTTCCTGCTGGCGTTTCCTGAATGCCACCTCATCTCTCACTGAAGGCAGCCTCGTTGGTTTACAGCTACAGCCCACGGCCAGCACAAGCGCCTCTTCCTGTGCGGCAGTTTCTTCCTCCTTCTGTAGCACTGATCATCTCCTCATTTATAATCCAAGTATTGTAATTTGGTTACTTATTCATTTCTACCTGTCACTCTCAGGAGAATGTGAGACCTATGGTGGAAGGGAGTTGTTTTCTCTCTTTTGTTCTCTGATTTATCCCATATGCCTATCATTATAGTCAACTCATCCTTAAGAGTTTAATGAATATTTGAAAAAATTAAATTCCATGAAAAGTTGCCTCCTAAATGTCAGCGGTCTGTGTTTTTCCGTGAATTCCTATCTGCTTGAGGTCGTGGGACTTTGCTCATAACATTTACTGAACAATTAGAATGTATTCATATGTTGAGGGTGATCAATAAATGCTTCTGAATGGTGACAATTTACAAACATGATCTTTTCAAAACTAATTTGTGTGCAATTGTCTATAAATTTACATTTTCAGAACATCAAGTACAAATGAAATAGATCTTCACTGGAGGCAAACTAATTCTGGGTAATGTGATGTCTCCTCGTTTCTCTTGTTGGCTGGCAGTAGCCACAGTGGAGGCATCACTGTAAAAAGACACCAGTGGCGGAGAAACAGTGGGGCAAAAACCTTGACATTATAAACGTTTTTTCCCTGGAGAATTCTTTGATAACTGTCTTAGTGTACACAGCAATAACCAACTACATTCACAAATAAGTAGTGACAATTAAGGAACTGATGAAACAAATCTAGGTTATTCTTACAAAAGTGCACTGTAGCTGTATCACATTTTCACAATCTTAGGAGCAAAAGAGGCACCTGGGTGGGTGGTGAGGATGCTGTGCACACCGCTCCGGGGTCAGGTTCCAGTGCGGGAGGAGGAAGGGAGGAAACGTGAGCTGTACACTGTGCAGGTGGAATGCACCATTTCTCAACCGCAGTGCGGGACAGAGAGAAACAGTCAACAGTTCGGTTTTTTTAAACAAATTCTTATTTTAAAGAGAAAAGAACAGAAGCAGAATAACAAAAACAAAGACAAAAGCAAAACCACACAAAAATTATAAAAAAAGATACAGAATTTCAAAACAAGATGATAGGAAAGCAACAATGGTTGTTGTATGATTGTTATCTTCCAAGTAGTTTTGAAAGCTCTTACCATTCACTGAAGCAGCCTTTAAATAATTCTCTGACAGTCCATTAATAACCTTTCCTGTCCTCTCTAGTTTATTTCTAATCTTTCCCTGCAAATCCTCTCCCATACTCAGTGGTAACCAGTTTATATCACTTACAGTAGGTCTTTAATCTGTATTCCAAACATCTACCTATGCATGCATATATTTGCACATAAATGATTTCACCTATAGAAATACACAAATATGTGTATAACATAAGGTTTGCTTTAATTAATTTGTACCCTTATCTCTAATGCCTTGTTTTGGAGATATCTGTCTTTGGAAGAGAAATGCACCATAACTTATTGATTATTCTAATGGTGATAGTTAATTATGCAAACTGTTTAATGTGCAGCACAGATCCATTTAATTACCCTAATCTATCACTTGTGAGATACAAGCAGTATAGTAACTCTGTGTACAATACTTCTGAACATTTTTGGAAGAGTAAAAAATATAATGAGATTGGTTGATTATTCTTAGCATCTCTTCACAAACTACTAAAGGAAAATAATGAACACAAAGGTTCGAATTCTCTGCTACAGACACACATACACAATGCAAAGGTTTCTAGCAGGAGGCAGGATAATGGGTCCTTTGAACTAGTTTCTCATACCTTTGAGTCAGCAAGCTAAAAAGAGAACTATAATGGTAGTGAGGGGGGATTCATCCAGACTTCCAAGGGGAACTTGGGCTACTACTCTAGAATGGAAGGTACAGTGTGTTTACAGTACAGAAGATCCTGTAGGGTATGCCCCAGTATTATCACGTCCCACTACCAAAGTCAGTGGGAAGCTGCGGCAACCCAATCCAGGCGGGACGTCAAGTGGTACAGAACCTTCAGGGATGGGCTACCCTTCCAGGTAAAGAAACCAGATCCACTGAGGCACTTGCTGAAGGCCAAGGGAACACAGGACTGGCAGTAGAGTACACTGTAAATATCAGCTATGACTGCATGACAAGATACAGAAATGAGTATTGTGAGTGTTGCCAGTTCTATTTTGTTAGCATGCCTTTGCAAATATGTACACCCATGTATTAAGAAGATACCTTTTTTGGTTGTAGCATAATTTGATCAATTTATATTAGTACTTAAATATTGTTAAATCTACATTATAACACTTATAGATGGCCAGAAGAAACATAGGCATCACCTGAAATAAATACTACTGTCCACTCTACAGAAAGAATTAGCACGTTTCCATTTGTATGGAGGGTAGTTGCATCATGCAAGGTGTAAATATGAATTTCTTATTTCATTTAGAAATTAAGTATGGTTTAAAGAATTGTGTCTGGTTGTTCAGTTGACAAGGGGTAGATTGTGAAAATTGATCTTATATGAACTTGCAAGGCTTAAGTCCACCCCTGGAAAATCAGTAAACACAGTGCTGGGTGTGCACATGTATGGATACTGACTGAATGTGAAGACCAATCCTGGCTGTGGGTGGCACCACCAATGCATTTTAGCCTGCATGGAAGAAAAAGGAAAAGAGCAAGAATATGGCCCCTGTTTGAAGAGCTTCCTTGAGGGGTCAGTGCTGAGCATCTGTACTTGCCATTACCTATGAGTCTCATTCTTAACAATGGTTACATACTTTTCTTAGAAGAACGTCACAATGGATCGATTATTCTAAAATTAATACACTTTACAGTTGTTTAAAATCTCAATAAAATAACTTTTTGTGACTATATCATTGTGCACATGCACCTGATTTTTTTCCAGGAGTCATTTGAGAACCAGAACTGCTGGACAGAACAGAACATGGGTTTCACATTTGATGCTTGCTGTTAAATTTCTTGGAGAAGTTTTAACAGTTCATGTGCCTAAACACCAACAGCATTTGAGCTTCTGTTTTCCCATTTCCTCCCTGAGACTGGATATTATCCTTTTACAGGAAATGTGTTGTCTTATCTGACAGAGAAGGGACCACTTCTTACCACAAAGTACTGCAGTTTTCAGTTCTCTGACACTAGATCCACTTGTAGCAGTGATGGAGAACCTTTTAGATCTTTTGACGATACGAAATAGCCTGCTGCAGCGTGTGTGCCATGGGTTCACCACCACTGGTCTGTAAGAGTTTCTTTTTCATAAGGTTGTTAGTAGATGTACACTTAAAAAAAACTAGAGTTTTTCTTCTTTTTCACTTTATTTTTTCTTCCATTTGATAATTGTATTTTCTGATAGAGGAGAAAATTTAGGCCCAGGAAAAGATGAAAGAGGAAGTTGAGTTTTAGTGATTTCACCAGCTCCTGTGTTACCATTTTTTGGGACATAGAAGAAAATTAGTAAGTTGAGATGCTGAACTCATGCTCACTAGCTTTTGGCAGCATAGTAGAAGAATTACTCAGGTCTTCTTCATTTTGTTTGGCTTTGTATTACTGCTATTGCCTGTCCAGGACCCTAGAGATATAAATTTAATTATTTTGTGGTGGAGCCAGCAATTTTTTTCTTGCTTCACATGAGTTGGTATTAAGAATATTACTGTTTGGAAGCCATGCACTCCTTTGAATTCTGCCAAACCTCTTGGACAGTAGATGTGCTGGGATGTGCAGTGGGGGATATTTAGCACAGGTCTGCTGTGGGCTGTGAAGGAGTAGGTGACTTGCCAATGTGCGAGCTGCATTTCTGGTTGCCTAGATGACCTAGCTTATATCCAGGATAGAGTCTCCATTTACCCCTGAAGCAGAAAGGAAAATACAGTGTCTATACTTGGGAACTGTTTCCTTCTCTCAGTCCTTCATCCATTCATATATGTTGATTATACCTACGCAATATGCAAGGTCAAGACTGAAATATAGATCCTTATGTGGACCAAATAGATGATGAAGGAATAAATTTCCTTGTTTTGGGCCATGATATTTTGTAATATTTGCCTTTTGCTTGAAAAAAATATCACTTACTATATCTGCTGGTCTTTACACATGTTCTAGTAGCCTACTGCTTCATAGCAGTTTATACCCAAACTCATGCTTAAAGCAACAGTATTCATTGATCCTGCTCTGGAATCTGCAGTTTGTCAGGACACCATAATAGGGTGGTCTCCTGTTCATTTGCCTGGTGCAGGCAGAGCAGAAGGCTCAGTGGGACAGTGTGCACCTTGTAGATGAGCCTTTGAGTGGATGCCGGTCAGGGAGAGTTTCTGGCTCCTCTTCCTTCCTGCCTTTTCTCAGGGCTCCCTCACAGTACCCTAACTGTCACGTTCCAGAGCTGCCAAGAGCTTAAGTTTTGAGCGCAAGAAACAATGCTGTATGACCTCCGTATCTACCATTACCACAGTCCTAGAGCCAAACTAAGGACAAGAAATGTGCCTCCACTTGTAAACTGAAAGACAAACAACTTAGGAGATATTTTCATTTTTTTAAAAACACTTCATAAAAAATTCCTTATTTATGAATTCTCCACTTACTCATAAAAGTAGTCTTTAGTATGTATGTTACACAACTTTTTACGCTAAATATGATTTTTAGTATGGAAACGGGTCCAGATAGTTCAGAGAGCTACTGCTATGAACACAGCTGGCTCTAATACAGACTCTGCTATTGAAATTTATCCACATCTACACAGATGAAAAGGATAGCCACTGGATACATTTTTAAAAACTAGACCTTCATTACATGCATATAATTGTGATTTATTTGATTGGTCTGTTAAAGACTTCAGCACTGATGAAGTGACACATTTCGGGCCTGTTAGTGATATCCTCTTAGTGTAAAGAATAAAGAGTTTTATTAGTTACTTACATCTTGAATCATTTGTATTTATTCCGTGTGCGTTTTGCAGATTTTACCAAGGGATTTGGGTGACAAATTTGTCAAACAAATGTGAACATTAAGGGGTCACAGTCTGAAAGCGGTTCATCCTGCAAACTATGCATAATGGCAGCTTTTAGTCAAATTACCTCGGTCAGCTCTGCATTATTTCTTTTTTATTACTTGAGTCTAAGTAACAAATATCATGTGGATATATATAGGAGCTAATATTAAAAGTTACTCCATTCTTTCTCCAAAAGTTCATGTCAGAAACTACTGTATACTTCATGACTTGTTTTAAAGTAATCGAGCAAATGCCATTATGTGTGTGTGTGTGTGTGTGTGTGTGTGTGTGTGTGTATCTATGTGTGTGGTGCCTCATTTCAGAACTATGCTGATCCTCTATGAAGCATGGCAGGCAGAGGACAGAATGTAAGGGATTGTAAGAGGCATTTTCAACTGGTTTTCTACCATCATTAGAACCTTTTTTCTGGATTATACATTAAGGAAAGTTTAAAAAAATTAATATGATACCTAGAGAAGTTCTTTTACATAAAATGACAGGGTGATGGGTTTTTCTACCATATAATGAAGCCATATTAGGATTAAGCAGTCAGCCTTCACCCCAGCATACAAGAACGTCATCACTTTTCTACTTGAAAAGGTAGACTCTTAGTAGCACAGTAATTTTCTTTGACTCTTCAAAATGCCGTGGACCTTAGAAATTTACCTTTTTCGTTCGTGCTTGAAAATCCCTCTTCTACTAATCTCTCTCACAGGATATGGGTAGTAGCCCAAGACAACTAACAACAATCTTGACAGTAAGGGTATGTTCCTTAAGATGCTAGCGTTTGTGACAAGAGCTTGAGTTTACTGCTTTCTTTCTTTTTTGGCCAGGGTCTCACTTGTTAAAATACAGTACCTGGCTTGTGTAATATCAGTGGCTTATAGACTCCTCCATAGCTAGCTTTCAGTGCTGGGATGTACCCAAGCATCCCAAGGTGGTGAACCAAGGACAGTGTTTCTGTAGTCATAGTGACTTCTGTCCTAGTCCTCAGTCCACTATTTCGTAGCTGTGTGCCAGGAAGTCAATTCCTTTCTGATGTCCTGTTAAAGGAAGCTAAAAGCATGTTACAGTGAGGACTCAGTGAGACAGTGCATGTAGGAGCAGCTGACACAGTGCCTGGTGTTTAGTAAGCAGTGGATGACTGCACGCTTCTTCCCTTCTCCTCAGTCATCATAAATGTATTTTCCTGTTATTTTCTTCTAATGTTTCTTAAGTTCCAGTTGACCCCGTGAGTGAAATGTTTCTTAAGCATTGCTATTACTTTGGTGTTAGGGCTGCCTCCAAACCCATGTTAGTAAAACGTAAATGCAAAAATTAGATTTCACCTTCACAGTTGGATTAGTTTGATTAATAACTGAAGCATAGAAAATGCCGCGGGAGGAAGGGAGACTTGCCCTGATGGGTGAACTCGCCTGTTTTCTGTTGCTGGAACAAAATACCTGGCATAAGTAACTTAGAGGAAGAAAGACTTATTTTGACTCATAGATTCCAAGGTTTCAGGCCAAGTTTGGCTGCCTCCAATGGCAGAGAATCAGGGTGGCGGTTTCCACTAAGGAAAGCTGTTCATTCTATGGCTGCCAAGAAGCAGGGGGTGAAAGGACAGCCAAACAGAGGAAGGGGCAGGGCAGGATGTACCCTCAAGGGTATTAGCTATTGTCCAATTTCTGTGGTTGGCCCTTACCTCCTCATAAGCCCATTCAGCTATGAGCTCACCTTTGGAGAGCTCAGTGCCCTCAAAATCTAATCCAGTTTCTGGTTCCCATCTCTGACCATTGCTGCATTTGAAGCCGAGTCCTCCAGGCACAAGATTTGGAGGGACGCTCATATTTAAGCCATAACTACGTGACTGATCCTAAAGCTCATATTCTTTTTTTATTTGAAAGAGAATTAAAAGATATAATAACAAAATAACAACAACATAGATAAAAGCAAAGCAAAGCAAAAACAATAAAAATGCTACAGGGTTTCGAAACAGGACTATAGGAGTTAACAGTAGTTATAATATTACATATTGTTATCTTCAGCTACCTTGCTCAGATAACTAGATGTAAGAATGCAAGATTGATCATATTGGCTTATGTTATCACCTAGAGACTATAGCTCAGAATATTTCTTATACTGATTCCAAATATTTCAAGATGTAAGAGCTGAATGATAAAAAAAAGAGAGGAGCTGAATGCGAGTCGAGAGTTCAGAGGGTTTAACTCCATTTATCTAGTCATTTAATCCACGGTGGAAAGATTTTCCTTATGAACCTCGTGGAAAGTGTGCAATATTTTTGGACTGTGTTTTGAGTTATATTTTGTCGGATGAATAGTAAAAAAAGATATCCATTATTAAATACTTATTAGGCAAGAATCTGAGCACAACTTTGAAGGTAATAACAATATGCAATGTAATAACCATTTAATTTCCTATCACCTTGTTTTGAAATTCTGTATCATTTTTATTGGATTTTTCTTCTTTAAAGTTAAAAACAAGAGGACAAGAAAAAATACAAAATACAGTAAAAGAATACTTATTACATGTGAGTTTCTTCACTGTTCCTTTTTGTTGTGTTTTTAAAAATAACATCTATCAATTGGTCTATTTATTTTCAATTTGCAAATATAAATTGTACATATCTGTGGTGTATGGCATGCAGCCTGGTATTTGTATACATTTTGGAGTGAATAAAGATGATTAACCTGAATATTGCTTCACCTTCTTGTTCTTGTGTGGTGAGAACATGTAAAATCTACTGTCTTAGCAATTTTGAAATGCGAGCTCATTTTTATTAATTGTAGCCACTGTCATGTAGCACAGACCTCTTGAACACACTCTTCTTGTCTAACTGAATCTTGTACCATTTGACCATTAGATCTGTGAGGCCTCAGCCCCAGCCCTGGGGAACTGCCATGCTACCCTGTGTCTCTAAGCTTAGCTTTTTAAGATTCCAAATAGTAGCGAGGTTGTGCAGTACTTGTCCTTCTGTATCTTGCATGTTTCAACGGATACAGTGTCCTCCCCATTCATTTCAGTCCTTTGCTGGTCCTTTTCATACTTGAGCTCTTTTAATTGGCAGATTATAATAGTTATTATTATTACCATTACTATTATTATTAGTGGTAATATTAGTAGATGATAGAAACTAAGGGATAAAAGAGTGAAAATCTGACCTCTGAGCTTGTAGATCCTGAGTAAATTTGTTAGACAAATCCGGGCCTGCTTCTCCTTTGAGTTCATATTTCTCTGGGACCAATGAGCATGATCCCATGTATATTTCTCCCCCATTCCTGCCTTTATTTTTTTAAGCTCTGTACCATAATACCATTTGATGTTTTAAATAACCACTCATGGTTTATTAGCCACTTAGGGCACTAGGAGTCTGGAGCAGTGGTCTAACCAAGGAGAGTTTGGAGGTGTCTGGAAATATTTTGAGGTGTCAAAGCTGGGGAGAAGTGCTCCTGCATCTAGCAGGAGAGGATGTGGCTAAAGATGCTACTTATGATGCACAGGAAGTCCCCATGAGGAATTAGTGACAAATGTCCGTAGGATTGGGGTAGAGAATCACTGTTCTAGAAATTATGATTTTTCAGTTTTCTAATACTACATTTTTCAATTTAATAATTTTAATAAATTCCCTAAATAATTGATTACTAATTAATTTTGGATGCTAGTAGCCTTTTTAAGTAAGACCTTTGTGCACCTGCCTTACACAGTCAGTGGGTATTTGTACATGAAAATAATTTCTATCAATTACATTATAAGAAGAGCAAATATGAAATCATAAATTAAAGCTAGTTGTTGATTAGTAGAGATTTACCTACTTTACCTATTTATCAATTTATGTATTTACCTTAAAATCATATTTGTGTATTTTTAAAAACATTGATTAGGGAAGAATATAAGTACAAGTTAAGATGTGTAGAAACCTTTTTAACATGTATAAAAACTCAAATTTTCTCAATATTATTCCAGATAGTGTATTTCTAACTTCTTCTATCTGGTCATTAGTTCCTTTTCCTTCTCAAGACTCAGGAAGGATAAGAAGACACTCCAAGGGTTAGTATGATGTAGTTCTTAAATTTGTTTCTAATGAATTCAATTTTCTTTCCTTTTATATTGCCTTATGGTTACCAAACACCTCTCTGTTTAGTATTTGCCGATCTCACCTCCCTTTCCACTGGAAAATTGGAAGTCTGTACTAAAAGGACACCTGACATTCCCGAGCTGTGCTATGGCTGCTGGGAGGAATGAGGAGGTCCTCATGGCCAGCGAAACATCCTAGCGTTGTTCAGCCTCCGCCGTGTTCTCATTTGTAAGGAATCCCTCAACATCTTTACAAAAGTAGGCAGATGTGGAAACTTAAGAAGAGAAATAGAAAATGAAAAAGTGGCATGTACATCATCTTCACAGAAATAAAGAGGACAAAGATCAAATTGACTTGCACATAGGAATCTTAAAAATACATTTTTTAAAATTTTAAAGCAAACCACTTATAGTATAGGTAGCATACATTATGATGGTGCATTGGTATCCCAAGAAACCATATATATGATTTACTTCAACATATAATGGGTTTATAGAAAATGAAAACCATCCTCCTCTCAGAAACTGGGGTCTAAGAACCACCACCCTTCTGCTTCCTCCTTCTTGCTATTCTTGGTCCCCTTCCTATTTGTGGGATCGATCTCAGGGCTTCACTCACACTGGGCAAAGCCTCTACTGCTGAGCCACATCTCCAGACAGCTGCTTCTAGTGTTTAAAGGTTTAATTGTCTGTAGTATTGTCAAAGAAGTAATTTTTTCATTTTCGTATATTTCTACTTTTCCTTAGGAAACCTTGTACTGGATTTATGTCATTTGTGGTGGAAGAATGAGAAGAATCACCCATAATCACCACAAAATAAAAACATGAGAGGAGGATTCCTTGCCACATCAACCTTGTTCAGTCAGGAACTCAGATTATCCTCCTTGAACACTCTTTCCAAAGTGGGAAGAGCGCGAGCTGTCCGTCTGAGTTGGTGGTTTCCCGAAACCTTCCTGAAACAATGGCATTGAGCTATGACCTTGACTTCTAAGACTTCTGCCACTTCCATCTCTTCATTCATGCTTTGAGCAATATTTACTATGCACTAACTTTCCATGGTTCTGGGTTCACATTATGTATCTAAGATTCAGTGACAAGTGACAACTAAAAAGTCAATATTCCTGGTCTTAGGGAACCTTTAAAATAAGGGGAGAGGGAGTATAAAAGCAAGTCCCCTTTGCAATAGGTGTTTTCTAAGAGTAGGCAATTTCTGCAGCGCTTTGGTGGAGGTAAAGAGGGAGTGTCACAGATTTTCTAAAGAAATGACTTCTAAAGTGAGATCAGAAAGCAACACACAACCTCCAGGCAAAAGGAAAATGAAAGGTGAAAAGGGAAATCATAACTGGTACAGGAAACTCTGAGTATGGCTCGGGTTAGTGGGGGTGAGAAAGGGAGCTGAACAGGCTGGCTGGGGGCAAAACAGGAAGGACTCATTCACCACTGCACCGCACCGCACCGGCACATGGTTCTTCAGGTAACGTGTGTCATCCTGGGAGTGACCTGAGGAGATCTGAGCTTTAGAAAGATGACCGGATGCCTCACAGAATTGAGGCCAGAGTGTTTTACCCGGATGGAAATTCTGGTAGAAACTTGAATGAAAGGATGTAGCCCATAGGAAGACGCAAGCTGGGAGACTGACTGGAGGTCCAAACTTAATTGCGAGACTCAGCAACTGAATGTGAATGCTCTGCTGTAACAGTGCAGGAGGGAGGTGGAGTGGTTTGCAAGTTTGGTAATCTTCCCTAACTTTTTGTTTCAATGTTTCTCCAAGGAAAGATGGGATTTCTGAAGGTATTAAAGGAGAATGAGCTGGGAATGCAGGCGTGAATTCAGCCCAAAGTTAATTTAACTGACAGTTCAGTATGTGTACTTGTGCTAATGATCAAAATTAGCAAAAATAAAAGCGAGTTACACAGGTTGAAAGAAAGGCAAAATTACTGCCTACCGGATAGTATGTCACACAGAAAAGGACTCCCAAATTGCAAAGCGCTGCTTTCAATTGCTGCCTGCTGTCATTCGAACTTACCTCTGTCTGGTAGAGATTTCCTGAAGGCGCCCTAACTGGCTTCTAGAACGCTCACTGCAGAGGCACACTGAGTTCTCTTCTTTTAAGGACATTATACTCCTCTCCTTCCTTGAAATTAAAGATAAAATGTTGACCCTAGTCAACATTCTGACAGATGTTTAAAGACACATAAGGCACTGAAATTTAGTTTAAAAAGAAGAAAGAGGAAACAGGGAGGAGTTCACTGTAAATGCTCTGTTAATATGAAGATTTAGAAGTGCATATAGTAGTGCAGTTGCTAAATTTGGGGATGTGTGTTTATACTCTTGGGTGACATTTAAGAAAGTTATTTATCAGTGGAGGTGCATTAGAAGCAATTAACTTAAAAGTTAGGGTTGGCAATTAGGGCCAACTACTGAGTGACTTTTGGACTAAAGAGGCAGATGCTAATATCCAAGGGTGAGGGTGCTTTTCCTGCAGTGTAACCATGCTCTTGCATATGTAGGTTCTTAGATACAGAGCCTTCAGGATTCTATTTCTGCTCTCTCTTGAGCCTCGGATGACAATCATGATAAATTGCATCACACTGTGAGGTGGTTCAGGATGAAAACAAATTTCCACTAGGGACTGTAGCACAACCTCCACACTCAGGCTCTGAGAAAACACTTAAAATGTGCTCTTGTCTCTCCCCTCCTCTTTCTCTCTTGTCTTTGTAAAATAGAAAAGCAAAGCCAAATGGCCTGGCCCAGAGTGATACCCATGGAAAAAGACAGAATTTCAATATCTAGGGAGAACGCTAATCATTGCTAGCTAACAATCAGGAACTGCTGTATCCATGTGTCTTTATTTATACATATATTTATCTGCCAGGTATACAAGTGTCTGTCTATTATGGTTTGGATCTTAAATGTCTGCCAAAGGGTCATGTATTAAAGGCTGCATTACCAGCCTGTGGTTCTGTTGGAAGGTGGTGGAACCTTTTAGTGGTAGACTCTAGTGGAAGGCAGTTGGTGAACGGGGACATGTGCTTGAAAAGCGTGTTAGGACCATGGTCCCTTCCTGTCTTTGTTCCCCAGCTATCGTGAGATGAATGCCTTCCTTCTACCTCTGCTTCTGTGAATTTGGGTGGTCTCAATACAGGCACCAAATTATCAATGGCAAATGATCATGGACTGAGGCCTCATGACCAAAATAAATATTTTGGTTTAGGTGACATTTTTCTCTTTGGAAATTGACAGCTATCCATTTACACAGAATTACCTTTGTAGATATAACACAAGGATTATCATGGCCATGGAATTCTCTTTTGTCAGAAGGATTATTTCTTGAAATTTGAGGCACTTTTGGCATAAACCAGAATGTTTGCCAATTTGTAAACTGAGTCTGATATTTAGTCAAAGTTAGCAAAAATTGGTGCCCCCAGAAAAAACTGTAATGAGCTACCAAATTGCACTATGACATTTCTTATTTTTAATTATTTAAGCTGTGTGGTGTTTTTGTCTTTCTTCTTGCCAAAGTCTGCTCAAGACACTAGCTGGTTATTTTTCTAAGATATCTTCACATCTCTGGAGCAAAGCTCAGAGAGCTTTGGGAAATCTCAAGATATAGTGAGATCAGATAACCCTGCGAACGGGTAGGAGTCCTACCTTTTCTCAAACTGAAGATCCCCTAGCTAGGTAGCTCTTAAAGTCCCTAATAAGGTGTTTAGAAGGAGTAGCGCTATAAATGTTAGCTGTTATTTCCTGGTTTGTTTACTCACTGATTTCACTAATTCTTGCAGCAGGCATTTACTCTGAGTCTGCTATACTGGGTGAGTACTGGGAGCTTATAAAAATAAATTACAAGTGACATTCTTTCTGTCATGTTTCTTAGCAAGGATTGCAGCTTGTTCTGTTTCAAGAAATTGAGTAACTCCAGACACCCAGTAGGTAGACTAGGGTCTCTCTGTAATAGAAATTTAATGGGCATTCCAGATAAGATCAGGCACATTCCAAGAGCTATGGCCTTAGACTCAATGGGTATTTCAATAGCAAAAAGTTAAGAATTCAATTTGTTGGTACATTTTAGATATATAGAGCAATCACATTCATGACAGGGAATTTGTACCTGTACCAGGTACATCTTGTTGTTTCTTTTTTCCCATTCTCCTACCTCCCCTTCAGCCACTATTCTCCTTATTTACAAAAGCTTTGTTTCCATTTTTCCTTCTATTCTCATTTTTATTCTTTTTCCTTCCTTCCTTTCTCCCTCCTCTCTTGGTAGTTTCACTTCCCGTTTGAACATTTTCTTCCTATTTCATAGTATAAATCTTACAGATTTGGCCCTTACATTTTCAGTTTCAAACTTAATTGATTTAAAATAATAACACTAAAAGCCTATTACAAAATTCCAAAACTAGTTAAATTTTTTTAAAAAATTGTAAGACTTACAAATACTGGAAAAATATAAGTGGGGGATGAGTGGAGAATGAAAAGAAAAAGAAACCAGTAGTGAGAAAACTGCATACAATATATGTTTATGGGGTTAAGTCATGTGCTTTAGGCTCAGTTGTCTTTGCCACAAAATATATATGCTGAGCTCCTAACCCTCATTACCCCAGAACATGGCTGTATACAGAGAAAGGGTTGTGAGAGATAACAGATCTAAAATGCAGTTATTACGGTCAGTCTTCATCCAATTGAGGATTGGAACTTTTTACAAGAAGAGGGACTTTGAACAGGCACTCCCAGGAGGAGGATTATAGGAAGACCTGGAGAAGAAGAGCATGTGGAAGTTAACCACAATGAACATGTGAGGGCCTTAACCTTCACCTCTGTCTTCCAGAACTCTCAGCAAATACCTTTCTGGTACTTAAGCTGCCAAGTCTGTGGTGCTTGGCTATAGTAACCCCAGCAAAGAAATACAGTTTGAAATGTGGAAACTCAGTATAAAGTTTTTAGTGAGCAAATAATGTGTCGATATCATGATAGAAATGTGTAGAACAAATCGATTTTCTGAGGCCTTCAGCTGGTTGACACTCATTGCTCAGCTAAGTACAATTACATATCATGTGTATGAGCAACACAGACAAACCCTGAGTGGAATGGGAATGGCTTTATGATTGGTGATAGGAATTTAAAAATAGGAAAATCACAATAATTACAACGATGATGAGAATGACCAAAGCAACTACTCACAGTGAGCACCTTCTCTACCAGACAGAACAGTTGGCATCTCCGCCCCTTTCTTAACGGGCCATTTATATTTCTTTGCAGAGTTGAACTTAAAGAATTTAAGTCTTCTGTTTGCTCAGCCTCACACAGCTAGAATTTTTAAGAAAAATATATCTAAGCTGTACTTCAAAGCTCTCTGAGCCAAGAAAACATAGAATAGAGCCTTGCTGTTCTTGGAAAGTGTGCTCACAGAGAGATCAGCTCTGCCGAGCACGGCTAATCATAGGGCTCTGGATTCATAGAGAGCTTTGACCCCCAGGCTGGCCCTTCAGGCCAGGCACTAACTTAGAAGACTTTTGAGTTCTTAGACTCAAATACATTACTGAAGCCTAAATATTCCTAAGTAGTTCAGATTTGTGACACAAGTGCTTTCCTCCTTTCCCAAACTTCACCCAGGCACATGGGGAGGAGCCTACAACAGGAATTCTCTTTACCTATCAGTTCTAGAACAATAGGAAGGAATCAGTGCTAAGGTCTTTCCAAGGTCACAGCCCAACATAGGAAATAGACAGGGGGCCACATATCAATTTGCATAAAAATGTGCTTTTCATTTGCATTTAAATGCATTTTAATCTGCATAAAAGTCTCCTATTATGTCTTGAGAGCATAAATTTTGTAATTGTTCTTTTAAAGCTGTCATTTATTCTCAGTTCCTTGCCAATTCCCCCCACTCTTTTTCAGTCCTTTCTGGATCTCTGTATTCTGTGTGCCTCTTTCTGTGACCCACCAAGGATGCGGTGCAGAGGCTGCGGGACCTTAGAGGAGGCTCAGGCTCTTAGGCACCCTCCATCCATTTGCATCTTCATCACATGGACTCCACGGTTCTATTCCCTCTGCTTGTCTATTTCCACTTTTCCCAGCAACTGCTAAGCCCATCACTGTCACAGGGAAATTGCATTAGGCAAGGACATACAGGCAAAGAGAACTTTATACACAATTACTGCAGTAAGAGAGTGAGACTGAGTTCGTTTCCCTTGGAACAAGCGTGGTGAGGCTTTAGGTGTCAAAGGGCTCAGAATCTCAGTGGGTCAGTGTGGTCAGAACCTGAGCGTTTGCTACCATGGAGGATAGGCTTCCAGCATCCCACAAGGACTAGAAGAGAGGGCCTCTGCTTTACTTGATAATTACATTGCAAAGAGATAGCCTCCAGGTCCTTGAGAAAGATATTCCTGGGTTGTGAAACTGGCACTAGTTGGAAAGAAGATTTATTTCTCAAAGAAGCAGAGAAAGAATTTACAGTTTCATGCCTTCTAACTTAAAGTTTTTCTGTGAAGAAGAAGGTCAAAGGCCTTCAGTCAGGAAGAAACTTGACTCAAGCATAGCTAAGCTGAGGGAATATTAAGTGCTCTCCACCACTGGGGACAGAAATAAACTCAGTTGCCCGATATGGTGGTGCATGTCTGTAGTCTCTGCATCTTGGAAGGCTGAAGTAGAGGATCACAAGTTAGGGCCCAGCCCCATCAACTTAGTGAAACTGTATCTTAAAATAAAAATAACAAAGGTTGAAAATGTAGTTCAGTAAAAATGACTTCAATTATATCCCTGAACTACAGAGAGAGAGACAGAGACAGAGAGAGTCAGAGAGAAACAGAGAGAGAGAGAGAGAGAGAGAGAGAGAGAGAGAGAGACTCAAATAGCAATTGTATATACAGACATCTGATCTCTTCTTCATTTACCGATATCTAGATTTCCTGTCTCCTCTCTTTAGTGCCCCCTGTAGGTAGAGCTTTCTTGGTTTATCTGATTTGTGGCGGGGGGAAGGGAAAAGTTACAGATTGAGAATGGCGTGTACAGGAGGTGAAGCACAGAGAAACTGGCTGCTTTTCAGCACAATGTAGATGTAAGTTTACTTTACAAGGGTCTCCACCCACCAGGCAACTCCCATGCAGATACTTTATCACTTGAGGTATTTAAGGACACTGGTCTTCCTTTCATCAGCTATACAGGGGGCCCCTATCAATTTGGCACCAGGGACTGGTTTCATGGGAGACAATTTTCTCACAGACTGGGCAAGGGAGTAGTTTAGGGGTGATTCAAATACATTGTATTTTATTGTGAATTTTATTTTTTTCACTATTACACTGTAATATATAATGTAATAATTATGCAACTCATTACAATACAGCCTGAGTGG
Organism: Dinomys branickii; assembly: GCA_004027595.1. NCBI lineage: Eukaryota > Metazoa > Chordata > Mammalia > Rodentia > Dinomyidae > Dinomys > Dinomys branickii. The sequence goes on along the minus strand of PVLD010002349.1, from coordinate 28,389 downwards.
GGGCAGCAAGTAGAGGGTCCATCTGGGGGTGACAGGAGGGAGTGACACTCGAAGTGTGTTCTTTATGCTAGTTTACTTCATAAGCTCATTTTTGGTTGCCATTACTGAAAAATACCCTTGCTTCATGCAGATAAAATGTTGGGAATAGAAGCAGGCTTTGCAGTGCTTTTGTGGCAATTTTAGGACATTCCACATTGACTCTAACCTCGAATGTATGAATACGTGAAGTTATCTCAAACATGCTATAAGACCACAGTCATTTGCAATTTCAAATAATTGATCATCTTCTAGCATGGACAAAATGAAATCACTTGACTTACATAGAAATAGGTGACAAATCCACTCCTTCCTATGGTGGAGGTCTTTTGTGTTTGGGAAGAGCCGCTCTAACTCTCTTGAAATCTCCTTCATAGGAGGTGGGAGGAACATTTCACCAATAGTAAAGGGCTTCGTAGCTTTACCAATGCAGCTAGGTACTAAGATACACTCAATGATAGACTCAGTGAAGATACATTTAATGAACTGACATCCTTCAATAATAGCTGTTCTTTAAGCTGACATTCTTTTCCTCTTTGAGAACTTCTGAAGGTCTTTTTTTAATCCAGAGTGCTCGGTCTCAATATGGCAAAGCATTCTGGAATGTTTCATGGCTTTGTTCAATAGCCAGTTGCCACATTGACAAAGCATGCTAGGAGAATGTGAGTCACCTGTTGCTTTGAAGGTGCAATGTACATAGGACTCTTAGTATTTTCTTTGAAATGAAGCTTTCTTTTTTGTTGGCAAACAGAGTTTTCTACTCTATCAGTATTGGGTATTCCTGCCCTTTTTGAAGAAACTCTCCAGTGATATTTGCTTTTTAATCATTTTAATTATGCTTAACATATGAACTTACCAGAAGTGTGAGATAAGTGGGCAGTGATAGAAAGAGGTGCAGATGAAAATGGTAAATAGAATAATTGCCAGGTTCTGACTTAGAGCTGCCACCAGATACAGCTGTATATGCGAGGTACATTAACTCATTTGCCATTCTAACACTGCCACCAGGTACAGTTTAACTGTCACTTGCCACTCATTGAAAGTTTTGGTATCAATCTACAAGCAATTGATTTATGATGGTCTTTTTGCAGTGAAAGCTCTCTGCTAATGTTAATCTGTATCTGCAGCCACTCCCCGGTGTTAGCATCCCCATCTCTGCTCCACCTCAGATCATCAAGTGTTAGATTTCCTTAAGGAGCATGCCACCTAGGTCACCACATGCACATTTTGTAGTAGGGCTAATGCTCCTATGAGGAACTAATGCTGCTGCTGACAGGAGGCAGAACCCAAACAGTGAGCTATGGGGAGTGATCATAAATACAAAGACAGGTTTGCTCATTTTTCTGCTGCTCACCTTGTACTGTGTAGTCTAGTTCCTAATAGACTATGGACTGGTACTTTTATGTGTGTGTGTGGCAGGGGAGAGGGGTTGGAGGCCCTTGCTCTAACTTTTCTGTGCTTGATTTGCTCCATCTAAACAATGGATTTCACAAAATCAAAAACATACTTGGATTGACTTTGTGACAAATCTACATGCAGCCTTCAAAAGGTTGCTAGGAACATAAAAATCATTTGAGAAACATTACACTCAGGGTTTACTGGCAATATTTGGGTTTTCTCTGTTCTAAAACTCAGACTTTGGTGTGTGAGGCTATCACTGATGCTAATGCAGACTTCACTGGTCACCAAGAATCTTTGAATTATAATTTTTTGTTAAACGCAGAGTTTCAGAAACTATAGCAGATACATGCTAATTAGAGATACTTTCTGTTTTGTTTTCTGGTTCTATTTGCAGTTATATTTCATTTTGTGAATAGCAAGTTCTTGTAGCCCTTAGTCTTTGTAACTGTTCTCCAGGTGTTACAACAATCTCTGCCCTACCTGACCCTTGGGTTGACTGTTACTGGTTCTGTGATGTTCTTAAGAACAAGGAAAAATAAACATCTTCTCGTTTACCTAATTCATTATTTTCTTTCCTAATTTTACTTAAGTCATTCTCTGAAGTTTTGTTCTTATATGATAATACTTTCACCAGCATGGTATTTACATTTGCTTGATGATATTTTCAGAGAACAAGTCAAGGCCATATCCAGTGTAAGAAAAGAGTAGTCCATCATGTACCACGGACCGCTGTTGCCTCTTTAGGATTTCTTTACTCTTGGCTTCTAGGACAACCTGACTTGTTCATTTTCCTCATAACTTTGTTCAGTCTTTCAGCTTCTCAGTCAGAGGAAAACTAATTATTTCTTCGTTATCTCAGGTTTACTTGCTTTTGCAAAGCCATACAAGTTTGCTATATTGTATACAGCAGTGATTTGTAAATTTAATTTACTTTCTGAATGTATAATCCTAATTCGTGCCCATAGATAAAAGTTGATTGGATATTTACCTATCCTAGATCATCTAGACATTATGATGCCTATTTCTAACTATGAATATATCTAATGATTAAAACTGTATTGTCTTTCATGGATAACTTGAATGCTGTATCAATTCTATTACTTCTCTCCCGGAATGCATGCCTCCTTTTACTGTGAGCATTTGGTGTATATATATATATATATATATATATATATATATATATATATATACACTCATCTTGAATATAGGCAGTTTGAAGCATCTAAAAGAAAACAGATTTTACTTCATTTGTTGGAATTTGTTCTGAAACGCTTTGTTTGTTTTTGAAGACGTGGCACTGTTAATTTCTTTTGGTGAAATGAAACACACACACTTCCAGGGGCTATCAGGGGCTAAATGCCGTCACTCAGCTGCGTGCTGATGTTTGGGGCATTGCTCCAACAGATCAGAATCTGAAAGATAATGACTCCAGCTCCGCTTTTCCCAGATGTTCTTACTAGTAGGAACAGCTGCCGTTGTTACACTTGTAAACTCCATGCTTCGCAGAGCTCCTGATCGACTGCGGAAGATGCCTTTGTGTTTGTGGGCTTCTACTCCTGCCTGGCAAAGTTCTGTTCTGATTTAAAACAGGAGCAGTGCGATATCATCTGATTGACAAGGACACCTAGGAGAACTTGAGGATCTCAGGTGCACAGAACGCACATCATCTTGGATTTTCCCTTTATCTTGCTTGAATGAATCATTTGTGATGCACGATTTGAATATTATTGAACTCCATGAAAAAAAATCCTTCAAGAACAAAGGCAGGTGACTGAGCCCTGTTGTGAAGCATAAGATTAACTAAGTGAGAATTTTCTGCTACTTTATGTGGACGATGATTCCTCATCAAGAATTCATCTTTGCTCACCTGGGTCCCTTTGTGCCCAGTGCCAAACTTGGAAGACAGCTGGATGCAATTAGAGGTTCATGCACACAAAAGCATGTCCCTGTGTGGATCCTGTTTGCTGTGTAGTGAAGGAACCAGCCACTTTGGTTTCTTTAGTATCCTGTTCTACCAGCTGGCTCTGGGAAGAATTAATATTCAATGTGCTTTGTTTGAATGATCAAAACTGAAAGAAAATGGATGTGAATTAAAGTATCTTTTAAACTTGAGTAGTACTATATTACTCAAGGATCTTCAAATTTCCTGCATCATAAATCATAGGATGGTCCAAGACATCTCACCAGGTGTGAGATAGACAGTTTCAGGAACATTCAGTCCTGGACAACAGTTGTCCTACTATTGGGTTTTCTCTTAAATGCTAATTTTTTAAAGTAGATATTTTGCCAGTGAATGTTATGTGTTTTGTTTCATTATTTTTTTTAAAAAAATACTTCAATCTTCTCTCATTGAGACTACATTTGCAGAGCAGAATTTTGAGTGGAGACTTTCTGATAAAGGAAAAATGACCTAAATCCAAAAAACATAGATATTATTCAGGAATTCTTTGGAGTGTTCTTTTTCTTTTCTCCTAGATTTTCAACCTCAGATGCACAGTCAAAATCCAGTTTTTAGAATCCACTCTAAATGCCAATCTTTCCTCCACTTATTGGCAAAATGTTCAATCTGCATAAATCCTTCATTTCACCCAGTTGTAGAATATCTCATATCAACTGTATTCTTCCGTGAAGTGGCTTTTCCTTCTCACTGTTCTGCTGCCACTTGTGCAGCCTCCTTTGCTCAGTCCCTCCCGCTTTCACTCTAGGGGGTGATTGCTTATCAGCTCCTTTCACTGTGCCCTGTGCTCCCTACACGTGGGGATTGTCAGCTTTTATCCTCTGTTGACAGCTGAAGATTTCACCCCACTGTAGTTATTGAATAAACTCTTTTGGAATAAATGAATATATATATGCATTAGCCTTTGCTTGCTCTGATATTCTTCTTAGGGTTAAAGAAATTAAATACATGATCAAGAAGTTTGAATGTGAAATCAGAAGTACAAAAATGTATCAAACAAGAAGCCTCATTCTCCTTTGCCATCTGCAAGTCCATCCTGCCTCTCATGTGGGTGATGAGGATCCTTAGTCCCTTACATGTCCTCCAGTTTCCTTGGGTGGGTACAGGATTATACACATGTGCAGTCTTTTCACTTTTATACATAATAGCACACGTGTAGCATATCACACACAAGTGTGTGCTATTGTTCTTTATGTGAAGTATTTGGGAAAGAATGATTTGATATTTGAATATAACTATTTTAGCCCTTCTCTTTAAACTGTACCACGTGGCCTGGTGAGGGGTCACCAGCATTTATTAACTACTTGAGATTTTTTGCCATTGACTGGCAAAAAGAACACTTTGGCAAATAACCTTATTCATTTCACATTTGTGTGAGTAAATTCTCTGAATGTAATTGCTGGGTCCACCTTCACAGTGCGACATTACCAAATTATCCCCTGGAAGGATCATACTAGTTTACTTGGGCAACATATTAGTGTAGCTATTTCTCTATAAGGGCATGATGTGGCCAGTTATCAAAAATAGGTAATTTTCCTCTAAATGTCTAAAGACAGTGTACTTGAATAAAATTTTCCATTGGCATTCACTTAGTATATGTGAGGCTTATCATCTTTCCATGTATTTAAGGATATTTTCTTAAGGTGAATGGTTTGCTCATATCCTTTCTCCTTGGTTCTGGGTTGGTTTTTATTAACTAAATTACCAAGACTTGACCCTTGGAGTAAATCTGAGCATCACTTCTCCAACCTTTTCCTAATTGTCTGACAGCTGTAGTTAGCTAGATTTTGTTCAGGATGAACTTTCAACATGAAGAAAGTCTTGATTTTATGTACATTTATCAAACTCTTTAATTGAGTTTTGAGTTTTAAAGACTTTTGCCACTTCAAGACTACAAGGGATGTAGCCACATTTTATTCTAGTATTCTCATGGTGTCTTGGATAATTTTCTCTCATTGCTGACACAAAATACCCAATGCCTTAAATTAAGGAAGGAAAGGTTTATTTAGCTCACAGTTTGTGGAGGTTTCAGTCCATAAATGGCTGGCTTAAGGCAGAGTGGTACAAGGTGGCAGAAGACGGCAAAAGTAATAAGAGCAAAAAGCGGGAAAGCAAACCGCTTTTCCTCCCTTACATTGGAAGCACACTACCCGCCCTCGGGTGTGTGTCGCACTCATACCATCTCCCTGCCCTCCTCTTACACAGCCTGAGGATGTTTACAAAGTGAGGACCCCCGCCCCCTGCTGAGTCACGTAAACTTTTAAAGCTTCTCAAGTTGACAGAACGTACCAACCATTACACATGCTTTAATAACTTTTCACATAAGCGTTAGTTATCATTGGAAATTTATCACGGTATACAAATGTTCGTAAAGATCCAACATCCCATCTATTTTAGGTTTTTACCTAGTTGTTCTTTTTCGTGCTTTGTTGTTTTTCTTTTATTTTTTATAAAAGAATATCTGCAGTGCTAATGATTATATTTTTCCGGGGGAGTACGTACGGGCTCACAGCACCTCTTAACCTGTCTTCCAACCCTTCCTTCCTGGCCCTCCCTGCTCCCTCCAATACTTATTTCCCTTCCCGCTAATTTTCTCTTTAATTCTTTGCTCCACCCCTTTTCCCTTTGCACCCTCCCCTCTCCATTTCTTGTTCCTCTTCCCATTCAGAACAGACCCCCTACTTCCTGTTATCTAATGCCTTTTATTTTGCTCTTTATTTTTGCTTTGGGCTTCTCATATAAGAGAAACCATATAATATTTAAACTTATTTCATGTAACCTTATTGCACCCATTTATCTACAACTAGTTATTGTGACCCCTTGCTGAATACTCTTGTTTTTCCCATTGATTCCATAAGTTAGGAAACACTTTCGACCCAATACTAAATCCCCACTTTTAAACTGGAATTTTCCTGGGCATTTTATACTTTGCATATATGTGATGGTCTCATGAAGCACCAATATGGTTTCACTGTATGTGCTAAGATGAACCCAGAGCCTTCCACGGGGGTGCATCTCCAGCCCTTTGAAAACATTTTGGTTTTGGGACAGAGTCTCAGCAGGCCACTGAATGACCAGTTTGAACTGGAACCTCGATACTTTTGTCTCTCTTTCGCAGGTGATAGGCTTACAGGCCTGTTCTGCCACTTTTATGTTATTTTTATTGTTGACGCCTTATAATATACACTTCAATATGTGATAACGTCAGTGATTCTTTATTACTCTTCTGTTTCAAATATTTTTTAGGGCTTTATTTCTCCATATTAATGTTAGAGCCATGGGTCTCGTTCTCAGTAGCACGAATTTGGCATTTCATTAGATACATTCCAAGTAAGCAAATAAACTTACAGAGAATTGGTTTTTTTGGACCTTAAATTTTCCTCTGTGAGAGCATGGTGTGCCCTTCCTTTCAATGAACTCCTGATTTTTGTTTTACAGTGTCATTTCAATGTTGTTTTCATATGAACATACTTTCATATGGATAAAATTTCATAAAAATTTCCATATGAATTTTGTGTGTCTTATTAAATTTATTCCTAGGTGTTTTATAATTTTAACATTTTAGTATGAAGCCATTATTTCCATTATATCTTCTAACTTGTTATTGTTTGCATATATAAAGCAATCAATTTCTTTATATCAATAATTGTTCCACACTTTTTGTGAACTTTCATATTGTTTGTGGGATTTTTATTATCCTTTGGTATAGACAGGCATACTTCCAATCAGCTCAATTTGATCATTTCAATTCTACCCTTTATGCTTTTGCAACTGTCTCTTACATTCTATTGTTTTGGTTTCATTTTTGCCTAGTATCTTTTTTTTATAGTAGTTACACTTACCCGACTTCAGCGAAAGTGCTGTTTTCTGATCCATTTTCCTGTCTGTCTACCTGTCTCTATGTACGTGTGTACATATGGATGAGTGCACTAGAGCATCTACACAGTCCCACTTAATATTTGTATAAACTTGGCCCCGCAGAACGAGACTCGAGGAGGGTGAGACAAGTGAGAGGTGTCGCAGGAGAAAGGCCTGAGAACACTGAAGGGCAATGAGCAGGAGGAGCGTGGAGGGATGGCCTGCTGAGTTGCAGGCCGGCTCCTGTATGTGAGGCAGACAGGAAGAACGTGAGACTCTGGTGCTGTTTAAGATACAGCTGGGCCACTGTGATGGGGAGACCTGTGCAGAGCCCACAGGAGGGCAGCTCTGCGGGCCTGTAGGGATTCCTTTTCTGCAGCCCTTGCTGAGCTCGCACTCGGCGGGAAGAGTGTCTTTGGTGTGTGTGGGGACCCAGAGAGCTGTCAGTGGGGCTGCCCATTGTCTACGCTCTGCCCTCCGCAGGAATCTCTTCTGAAACAGAGCTCAGCAGTACAAGTCCCTGACTCCCACCATACCTTATTTTTGGACCACTACTGGATCTCATTTATTTTTTGTGGAGAATATTTACATCTCTTTTCTGGGAGCACGATGGAATTCTCCCCGTAGAAGCTTTGCAGGTGTGAGGAAGCTCTCATGCTCACAGGTGGACATGTTGGGCCCCATCTCACTAATGCCTACCTCAGAGACCAGAACGAAAGCAGACACTTGCAGGACGAATTTTTATACATGAAGATATTGAGTCTCCAGTAGTTATTTAGTATGGCTTCTTCAGTGACAGCATAGAAAAGGAGAAAACATGTAATTCATTTTGAGCTAAGAAATAGTAGAAACATGAATCTCTTAAAATCTATAAAGCAGCTTGTAACAGACACAGCACTAATCTGGGAGTCAGATAAACCCAAGTGCAAAATCTGGTTATCATAACCGACTAATTCACTCTGAGCCTATGGTACTCCTTTAGACACATGGAAATAATATTTCTGGGCATTGCTTTGCACTAGGTATGGTCATGCAACCTCACTCTTTCCAGTGGAACGGGAATGAAAGTGTCTTGTAAATATGGATCTCTCTTCTCACTGGATTCTGATTACAGTGACGAGGGGAGACCCACAGCGTAGAAAGAGCTTCTTCTAGATGCTGATCGGGGGAAGAGCTGCCATATTATCAAGAAAATTCACCCAAGCTTCTTACATACAGGGGAAATAAGCACAAATTAAGTTTGAGAAATTCAATTAATTATTGAGTCTACTTATTATTTAGAATGCTGATACATAACCTAGTGAGAATTTAATGCTAATGCATAAAGACTATTTAATTCACAGTAGTTGCTGAAAAGTATTAATTCCTGCCTTCCTTGGTGGCATGTCCACAAGGCATTTGAAAATGCATAACTTTTAAATAATAGAAATAAATTTAAATAATCTAAATTTAGGGCATCTTCCAGGTCTAAATAAATCATAGTCAAATTCTTACTGTTATTTTAGAATAAATCATCTCTGTAGAAGAGAACAAGATACGAGTCATCCAACAGGAGTGTTTTCCATATTTATTTGGATGTAGGAACATTATCACTAACTCGCATATTTAAAAGAAAAAACTCATTCCACACATTATGAATTGTCCCACAATAACAATATACAAATAATATTTTGCATTTTTCATGTGGTGAGTCCTAGAGAACAGTTATGACATGGTACTTATGAATAAAATACCAAATTTGGCAAGATGCAAAGCAATTATTTTTGATATATTGGTTATTGTAGGCATGTGCATTTTATTCGATATGATATGTGCAGCAAACAATAAGAACAATCACACATCTTAATTGGTATGAGAGATAAAGATTTTCAATGGTCCACTGTAATACCGCTCTTAACTCTTTCTAATGCTCACTCTCACTCTGTTTGTTTGGAATTGAGGACCTGTGCATAATTACACCAAATAACACAGGGCCTTTCCTGGCAAGGCTGGTAGGAAGAATTTGCCCTCAGAAGCTCACTTGAGCTTCCCACTAATTCTTTGGATTCTGTATTCACCACCATTTGCAGAGGAAGGGAAATAATAAAAATGGGCAGTGGACCCAAGAGCACAGAGGTAAGTCAGGACGTGATTACAAATTCAACTGTTGCCAAAGCCACCTTTCCTTCTGCCAGACGACACTAATTTATCTGGGATTATCTTTGTACACTGGAGTGCATTTCCCCAAACAACTGAAATCCTGAGCTTTTAATGATTCATTTGTAAAGCAAACTTTTTAAAGCCCAATCTTCTGCAAGATTTGCTGCTCTGATGCACATCTCCTGTGTTTCCAGGGCCGTGCAATCATAAGAGAATGACAAATTCCATCACCTGCTTTTCCAGGAGCAGGTGACAGTCTCCTGATTTGTTTCTGGACACACATTTGCAGTTTTCAGCAAGGCAGGAAGGGTGTGGCATTTCCTAAAGTAGTACCTTATTTTCTGTTTTAATTCATGGGTATGAGTTATTCAGATTGTGTGTAGTGGTGTTTCATGTATAAAATGCTCCTGGATCATTTCCAACCCGTATCCCACTCGCGTGCTCTTCCCTACCCTTCTCCCTGCTGCCCTTCCTCTTATCCAATCATTGTCTTTCTTCTTCTCTTATGTCACCCTTCCTTCCCTCCTTTTTTCCTTTTCCTAAATATCACATGTGAGCTCATATATGCCATATTTTGTCTTTCTCAGTCTGGCTTATTTTGCTTACCATGATGGTCTTTCAGTGATTATTCACTACTTCCAGACGAGTACTTGTCTGGGTATAAAGAAATAACTGATCATTAACATCAGAGCACTAAAACTGATTTATGATGCTGATTTTACCGACTTTGGAATTTTTGTGAAATTCTGTTTCCTCTTATCTTTAGTTTATACATGGGATAAACATGGTTATTTAAATATCCATCCCATAGGACTATTGCATCAACTTAATGAGGTACAAAAAAATTGCTTTGAAATCTACGAACTGCTATGTAAATATTATTTCCACTAAATAAGAAAGATTTTGACACTCTAGATCTTCAAATACTCTGAACAACAACTCTATCTTTGAGTATTTACTTGGCTTTCTTGCACACGGCTTGGCTTGCAGCAGAGCAAGTGTCCACTGTTTGTTTTGATCAGGTAGCAAGGAATGTGTATCACTGTTACGCACGATCACAAGTGTGTGTGTGTGTGTGTGTTTGTGTGTGTGTGTGTGTGTGTCTGTCTTGGTTACCTTTTTCTCATTGCTGAGACAAAATACCCAACACCCAAAATAAAGGAAGGAAAGGTTTATTTAGCTTACAGTTTTGGGAGGTTTCAGTCCATACTTGGCTGGTTCTGGGGCACAGTGGCACATTGTACAGGGCTACCGTTCATGGCCGTGGTACACAGCAAAAGCAGAAAGCACAAGAAGGGAGGAATGGCAGCCCACAGCCTCTTTCTCTCCCTTACATATGCAAACTACCCGCCTTAGGGCAGGTACAGCTCCCACATCCATAATCCCAGCACTGGACCCTGGATCAGGCATACACTCTAAGAGCCACCCCATAACTCTACGAGGATTTGGGGGGACATGCAGACTTGAGCCATAACAGTGTGTGTCTGTCTGTGTCTGTGTCATGTTAGACTATGGAAAATGTATCTGCTTATCTTCATTAGAAAGTGCTCTCCTGTCTTCTCTCTCAGCACAATAATTTTCCTTTGACCATTATTTTTACCTGCCTTTCCCAACTCTTTTCCAAATATGTGTCTTCTGGGCATTGATGGAATAGCATTGATCTTTTCCAGAAGGTTCTGGCCTCAGATGGGGAAGGGTCCTCCAGCAGGTGTAGGCAGAAAGGTGCCTGGCTGCCCTTCCTTCTATGACCCTCCCGGCTCTGAAACTCTGATGCCACTGCTATCTGTGGGACTGTCTCCAAGTTTGCTTGGTGCCTTTGAAATTTACAGTCACAGTTCACTGATTCAAATCACAGCAGAGATAAAGGCTGACCCAGCATTAGACACTTTTTTGCAAGGATTTATCATGGAGGCTTTATAATGAATGTTAAATCCAGATAGTACACTGAAACTAAATGACAACCTTTATTTAAAATTTCATAACCACTTTTAAAATCAATAGTCACCTGGAAACTTTAATATTAGATCTTTTGCTGTTAGAGAAGATAAATAGGCAATTTCTTTGTAAGAAAACACAATGTGAAACACAGTGTGAAATAGTGAGAAAAGAGAATGTGTGGGTGATTGTGAACACAGATGCAATGTGAGTAATGTTATGGTCAAGCACACATGTTTATGGAAGTTCTTTTTATGGCCAGATGGATAAACTATTTGCTGTACATAAATTTCAAAATATGATATACTAAAACAGCAACTGGTTAGGGTTGTCTGGAATGTGGGTGTGGGGATGCATACAAACACATATATTTGAAATAGACAAATGTTTTTCAATTTCACCTAAATATGAAAAAATGCTGTTACATATATCTCCCTGGGCAGTGTTTTGTGGATTAGATGAGGTTTTGTGGCATCTAGCTTTAGAAAGCCTTATGTGAGAAGAATCTCTTCTTCCAGAAGGTTCTGGCCTCAGACAAAGAAGGGTCCTCCAGCACGTACGGGCAGAAAGGCGCCTGGCTGCCCTTCCTTCTGTGATGAATCCCGCCCCCCTAAACGCACTGTTCTGAGAACTTCCCGTGTCAGTGTGAGCTGAGCCTCAGGAGCTGTGGGTCAGGGGTCACATTCTGCTTGTTCATGTGCCCATGTAAGGATACTGGACGGAGTCCACAGGAGCATCCCGGAAGCCAGCAAGTGCGATGGAGGAGAACACACGGTATGTGCAGAGACTTGGTAGAACTGGTTGTTTCTGATCATTACTCTTGACAGAGATGAGGAGCTGTAACATAATGCTAAGAATGTTTAAAACATTATATAATGTGACATGTGCACAATTCAGCAGTATCTCTTGGAAGCAAAAACATTCTTAGAGCAAGTTAGAATGGTTTTTAATCTCACCTCTATGGACAGCAAATCAAATCAAATTTCAGCTGTGTTCTCGCTACGTTTTTTCATAATAATCATTAAGAGATAGGTTTTACCTTTAGAAATTTGTCAGTTCAATAAATTTTCAAATTGAGACATAGTTCAAATGATTTTTCAACAATAGTAATTATAATGGTATTAAAATATCAAAATATTCTATATTTTTTCTAATACTTTTTCAAAATGGAAGTAAAAGTCTCTGAAGAATCTTCAACTTGCAGTGTGGAATTCAAGCCATGCATGCAGAAGTTTGTTGGAACTTAGTCTTTTAATTTGAACAAGATACTTCTCTCAGTGAAAGGGTGCGGGTCCACAGTAGTATATCCTGTTCGTGGGCATTGAGTGTTCCAATGTTAGGAGTATTAGGTGATCAGACCAATGCAGAAAGATGGGACCAGGTGGCCACAGAGTGGTCACTGTCTCTGTCTCTGTGCTGTCACTATCTCCACATCCAAGCGTCTCTGCCTTCTTGGGAGAAAAGAAATATACTGTATTTCTCTCATTGCCCTTTCTGATGTGTGACGATAGGGTAAGAATCTATTTGAAAAGTAATTGGTTGCTGGCTTTCTTTTCTAGAACAATCTAGAAAATCTGAATCTACTGCTTGGTATGAAAACTGGAGCCACAGACAGGATCTGACTCTCACCCACCCCCTTCCTCAGGATGTCACGCAGGGCCATTAGTATGCTGCATATCTCCCCAATCCAGTGGTCTTTGCTTTCAAGTAAGGTTGCAGAGTTTTGTGTTGCACATTGTTATGGTTGATACATTGTGTCAACTTGGGGAGTCCAGAAGTTTGGCTGAGTGATTCAGCAGGAAGCCAGGGTTTTTACTTTGTATACATCCTGAGCCTGTGAAAGTAGAGGGCATGGAGGTTATGTGAGACGTACATGCCCCCTGGGTGGGGGTAGGCTGTTTACAATGTAAGGGAAGGAAGGAGGCAGCTTGCAGCCATTCCTCCTCTTTTGCTGGTTGGTTTTGTTGTGCTCTGCTGCCATGAACAGTTTGCCCTCTGCCATGTGCCACTCTGCCTCAGAACCAGCCAAGTATGGACTGAAACCTCCACAAACTGTAAGCTAAATAAACCTTTCTTTCCTTCATTTTGGGGGTTGGGCATTTTGTCTCAGCAACAAGAAAAAGTAACCAAGACAGACATTTTATCTGTTCTAAGCATTTACTTTTGTATTTTTATTTCAGTCTGGAAGAGTGGGAAGAGTTGAAGAGCTCCTTTCCTGTTGTTCTCTAATGTAATGTCCTTCAAGCTTGAACATTATGGATTTTAATGCCTTCTGTTTTAATCATTGCCTGTGACAGACTCTTCTTATAAGACCTGTGCTATTTTAAAACACTAATGTGTTGTATGTTCATTTCTCAAGCTGCCTGGAGATCTCTTGAACCTGTAGATTGTTTATAATCTCTTACTGGTAGACAATTAATATATGCTGAGTGTTCACAATGCTAATTAATCCACAAGAAGGCAAAATTATGAATCACACACATCACAGAACCTGTGGTGATTCGTGTTATAAACTCATCTGATTGCCTTTTTCATTTTGATTACTGGAAAATCAGTCATTTCCTGGCAGTTAATCAAGTACCGCAGAGATTCCCATCTGAGTTCTAGTTATATTGTTTATTCCATTTATTTTCTGACTTATAAAATTTTTTTATAACTAACCATCTTTCAGATTTGATTACTGGTGAAGTTAACAAATTCATATTAGTCACCTACCTTTTCATTCTAAAGAAGCTGCTAGCTTATTTATCATTTAGTTAAAATGTTATTTCATTCATAATATTCACATAGAAATAAACTTACTATCATTAGAGAACTTCGCATATAAATCTCATTTAGTAACTATGTTTAATTATGATAAAAAAGATATATATGTTTTCTCCCTTTCTACTCAATATTTGCATCGAGAGAGTAGAGGTGAATCTTTAATTTCCGGTATAACACAAAATTTCCCACTCTTCGGCTTTTAGGCCTTTTTATTATTTGAGGAAGCGTGCAGAGGGTGTCTGCACACTGGAGATTGAAGAGCCCATTCCTGGGGCTTGGAGCTCACTGCAGTGTTTGTGCAAGTCCATATCAGGAGTCAAGGTCTGTTGAGTCTGCAACGAAATGCTGATGAATTTACGATGCAGTCCCAGGCGGAAGCCAAAGAGTCTGCACCGGAAGCCCCGAGACGACCAAGCTGAAAGCGAAGACTGGAGCTCCTCCAAGGAACCAGCAGCCGGTCCTTTCTTACTTCTTTTTTCTTTTAAATCACCCCACATCCCTGGAGGTGATGGGGATGGTCCTCTACACCCACACCCTCTGTATGCCTTCCTCTTGCACAGGCTCAGGATGTATACAAAGTAAGCACCCTGGCTTCTTGCTGAGTCACTTAGTGAAACCTCAAGACTCCCCAAGTTGACACAATGTATCAACCATAACAGTCTAAAACCTGTAGGAAGACATTAAGTCTATTCGTGCTACTATAAACATATTTTCGAATATCTCTTGGAAACCCTCTTTTCAGTTCTTTTGAGAATACACCAAAAGAATTGCTGGATTGCATATTGTCTTGGTTAGTTTTCTCTTCTTGCTGAGACAAAATACCTGACACCCAGAATTAAGGAAGGAAAGGTTTATTTAGCCCAAAGTCTGTGGAGGTTTCAGTCCATAGTTGGCTGGCTCCAAGGCAGAGTGGCACATTGAAGAGGACAACCATTCATAGCAGCAGCAGGAAGGTAGCAAAAGCAAAAAGAATAAGAGCAAAAGAGAGGAGTGGCAGCAAGTAGCTTCTTTCTCTCCCTCACATATGCAAACTATTTGCCCCAGGGCAGGGGTAGCACTCACACCCATAATCCCAGCATTGGACCATAAATCAATCCTAAATCTAGAAGCCCGCCCCATGACTGCATGAGGATTTGGGGGAACATACAGACACAAACCATAACACATGTACTATTTTGAGGAATAAACTTGTTCTTTTTCACAGTAGCTGTAACATTTTACATTCCCACCAACAAGACACAAGGAGTTATGTTACCTCTTTGCATCCCTTGATTCATTCTTTTTTTCCCTATTTTTTGGTATTGTTCCTATACTAATAGGTGTGAGGTGGTATCTCATGGTAATTTTTATTTGCATTTCATTAGTATATAGTGATGCTGAACATTTTAGTGTGCTTACTAGCTATTGGATATCTTCTTTGAAGAAATGTCTAAAAGAACTTTGAGTATTTTGCTAAGAAATTAGTCCTTTATCAGATAGGATGTGCAAATATGTTTATCTCATGGACTGTCTTTTTATTCTGTTGCTGTTTCTTGATGTACAAAGTTTCATATTTTTCATAAACTTACTTTATATGTATTTTCCTTTGTTGTCTATGCTTTTGATGTTGTGTCACTAGTTTGGGTATTGTGAGTGTGAGTTCACCCTCAATATTCTTGCTCTTTGATTTTGTACATTCTCCTGGACCGCCCATTCTGCTTTTCCTGTGTCTCTGTGCAGACTAGCCATGCATAAACATAAAACTATAGTTACATTCTTACACCTGATCACTATCTACACAATTACTTAATATAGAAATAGATATTTTTATACATCTGAAAATCTCAGAATATCCTCTAAAACCATCACATTTGTCTGCAGAACAAAAATCATCTGTTCATTCTCACTCTGAGTTAATGGTGCTATTATCAATCCCCTGCCCCAGAGACAGAGCTGCAGCTTTACTTGCTGCCCCGTCTCCTCGGCCCACACTGTGTCTGAAAGGAAGCCCAGCCTGAGGCCTCTCTATTTTTAAGAAGGTTCTATTGGAAGGAAGAAGTTTGAAGCTTCCTGACTTCTTTTTCATTTACAGTGACTTCAAATGATCAACTATTGTGTTTTTACCCTCTAGGAAAACAGACTGTGCGCCTCTGTGTAGTCCGTGCACTGTCTCACTCAGCATCCTTCATGAGATATGATGTTGACGATGTGTAACGATAGATGTTTGTATTTTCACACAGAGATGTCTGATATAAATGGATACAGAGTATCTGCAACCACTGGTAAGCATAAAATGAGTCTTAAATTCATAGTACAAAATCGAACCGCTACAGGAGATCTTCATAGACCCCCACTTTCTCTTTGTCCTTTAACAATTCCCTCATGATATTTTAAATACAAATGTTAGGAAACTTGGTATTTTAAAGATCCATAAACTATTTGCCAAAACATGTTTCTCTGTGTTAGCTGAGTCAAGAAATAAATAGGACTTCCTCAGTCTCATGATACAAGAACAGTGCACTCTCTAATTAATAGCTGAAGTTTGCAAAACATTTCCCAGAGCTCCTGGAAGTGCCCTATTGTGTGTAGCATCTATTATTTCGGGTCACCCTCTCTTTTACCTAGATTCTTTTAATCCTTTGTGTGTATTATACTTACCTTCTTTTTCTCTTTCCCAGGCGTTTTGCCATTAATCCCAGACTTTTCCCCTGCAAACAAAACATCTGATAATTTCTCCTTTTCACAAAATCTTTCACGTTTTATCACTTATTAAGTACAATCTAATACTAACTCTTTAGTACAATACCTGACAGAAAACAACACGGCCCCTCCTATTACAGTGTTTTAACAACTATCAGTTTGTAAGGCGAGGAGATCCATACGCCTTGTGGGTTTTCCGTGGGCCGGTGTCTCCTCATTTCTGCGTATTTAGACTATGTTGCCCTCACCAATCCCCCTCCCACTCTCTTTTATTTGTCAAACTCCAGCTTGCCTTTGAAACTTCGAAGGACATGTTCTTTGTGATGCCTTTTCAGCTCTGTGGTGAAGGGTTAGGGACCCCACTCTGTGCGCTCATAGTGTGTCACTTTGTCTGCTTGATTTCACTTACATGGTCATTTTGACTTCCTTAACAGATTGTGTGAAACCCTCAAGGCCAGGCCCTCACTGATGTCTTCATTTATATCAGAATATAGCTCAGTGTGAAGCACAAAACAGATGGTCAACAAACTTCTTGTGTACACACAGATAAGCACAGCACAAGGCTTATAAAGCATCCACACTACAAGGGTGTAAGGATACACTTTCTTTCTAATAAAAGTGGCTTTCGGAGGTTATATAAGTCTTGATGAGAGCAGTACTGTTGATAGTTGAGATTTACCTGATTTGGAATGTCTAGCACTTACACAAATGTGGAAAGATCTGAACATATCTTGAAAACATAAAGCAAAACTTTTCTTTTAGAAAGAAATAATTGTAAAATTTAAAACATGTTAGGAACCTAATGCTTGTGAATTTAAAGAATAACAGATGAATTTGGGATTTAGTTTCCCAAAGAAACTTTAGAAAAGAAACTCCTAACATAAAATAAAAATAGCAATAGAATTTGCATATGTTATTTTCAAGTTTACAGGTAATTGCCCTATTTTTATTATGTGCAGTTCTTTAAAATATTCTTTAGTAGAAATTCTTTGTGGAAATGGAGAACTAATTTGACTTTCTTTCATCAGGAAATGGGGAACAAATGAGGCCTTATTTCATCAGCAACGTCACCTCCCACAGCTCTCACATTTCTGTGCATGAATCTTTAGGTTAAAGAAAAACTGCTAAAGAATATTTTTGTTATGAAATGAATAATTTGAACTTTGACACATAAAGCTAGATTTTCTATAAGTTTATATTTAACTAGGGAATAGCTGTGTGAATAATTGTAGTGTGTGATAAAAATTTAAAATGTATTGTTCTGAATTAACTATTTAGTAGCCATTATTCATTAAAATTAGCCTCTCTTAAATAAAACTCTTATTATGTAAACTTTTCACAGAGACATATTGAAAATCTCTTTTTGAAATGATGACATAATTTATGTAGATAAAACTGAAAGTAACATCTTATGGGAAACTCAGTAACAGAAATGCAAAAAAGTATTATTTTTCAAAAGAGCAGTGTTTGCTAAATAAAAACAATATAAGATTATCAAAATATATTTGAATCATTTAAAGTAAGGTCTCCAAGCAGCTAATATGAGTTTACCCAATACTATAATATTTATATGTGTGTGTCTTGGTTACTTTTCTCTCGTTGCTGAGACAAAATACCCAATGCCCAAAATGAAGGAAGGAAAGGTTTATTTAGCTTACAGTTTGTGGAGCTTTTAGTCCATACTTGGCTGGTTCTGAGGCAGAGTGGCACATGGCAGAGGGCAACTGGTCATGGCAGCAGCACACAGCAAAACAACGAGCAAAAGGGAGGAATGGCTACAAGCAGCCTCTTCTCTTCCCTTACATTGTAAACAGCCTACCCCCACCCAGGGGGCATGTACCTCTCACACAATCTCCATGCGCTCCTCTTCCACAGGCTCAGGATGTATACAAAGCACCCTGGCTTCATGCTGAATCACTCAGTTAAACCTCCAGATTCCCCAAGTTGACACAATGTATCAACCGTAACAGTGTGCAGTAATAATCGATGCTTATAGTGAAAATTTGCACACATCAGAATTTTGAAGTTGCTTCTGACTTGTTTGAGTTTGAATTTTATTCAAAGTTTATGATTTTTCATTTTTTAGTTCTATTTTTAAATTCTATTATATCATATACTAATTTTGGGAAAATCAGTTCATTCACTTCCCAAGGATAAAGAATGATGCTTCAGCGATTACAATTTCTATGTCCAGCAACTTAAGTTTCATTCAGAAGAATAATGAAAGAAAAATGAAACAGTTCCTTGCTTCTGGTAAAATGAAAGATTAAAAAAATGAATTATATTCCTAACAGCTGACAATATATATTCCAAACCCAAATTGTATCTCCAGAATTGGTCAGTGAAGAAATTAAATGTGAAATTAAATAATATCTTGAAGCAAAAACAGTTACAACACGTATCAAGTCATGGAACGCAGTATAAGCAGATCAAAGAGGGAAGGTCATAGCTATAAATATCCACATAAAAAGGGAAGAAAAGATTACATCAAAGTACAAAACTTCTGTGCAGTCAAGAAAATGGCCTACACAATAATGTGACTAGAGATTGGGAGAAAATATTTGCAAACTATGCATCTCCCCAGGGTTAAAATCCAAAATATACAAGGGACTCATTGATAAGAAAACCATAGCCTTACTTAAAATGAGCAAAGGATCTGAACTGAGATTTCTCAGTTGAAAAAGACACAAATGTTCAACAGGTATCTGAAGAAATGCTCCACATCGCTGCTACTCTGGGATGCGCAAATGAAAACCAGAAGGAGCCATCTCTTCACACTTGTTAGAATGACAGTTACCAAAAAGACAAAAAATGCCATGTGCTGTAGGTGGTGTGGGGAAAGGAGTTCTCTTTTCTCACGGCTAGTGGGAATGCAAATTAGCAAAGCTGTTATGGAAAACAGGGTGGAAGTTCCTCATAAAATTAAAAGCAGAAACAGCATGTGATCCAGCTACTTCACTACTGGACCCCCCGCCCATGTAAATGAAATCAGTATGTCAAAAAAAATCTACTCTCCTCCTATGTTCACGCAATATTATTCACAACAGCCGAGTTATGGTAGTTATGGTATCCTCCTATGTTCCCTTAGCCAACAAATATATACTATTAAGATTGATGAAAGAAGGGAATCTTGTCATTTGTGACATGTAAGAAGCTTGGGACATTATGATAAGAGAAACAAGCCAGGCACAAGAAGACAAACACTGTGTGATATCATTTATATGATGAAGAGAAAAACAAATGACCAATAAATACATGCAAAGTATTCAGTATCTTTTGCCATTAGAGAAATGCAGATTAAAACAACCCTGAGATTCCATCTGCCTCCAGAAAAAATAGCTATCATCAAGAAATCAAATACGTAATAGCAAATGCTGGCAAGGTCGAAGGGAGAAAGGAATCCTTTCTACTTTGTTGGTGGGAATGAAAACTAGTAAAACCGTTATGGAAATCAGTATGGAAATTCCTCACAGAGCCAAAAGTAGAAATTCAGTTTGAGCCAGAAATTCCCCTTCTAGATATCTTCCTGAAGAATTCAAGACATAATATTACAGTGACACGTGCATTTCCATTTTTATAACTCAATAGTGCATAGTAACTAAACCTTGGAAGCAGCCCATCTGTCCATCAACACATGAATGGATAAAGAAAATGTGCTATTTATACAAAATGAAGTGTATGCACTGCTCTGCCTTCAAGAAGGATAAACTTGAGTCATTTCAAGAAAACTGGGTGACCTTCATACCACCTGGTTAAGTGAAATAAATTAGACACACAGGCCAAAATATGGTATGGTTTCTCTCATACAAGGATAAGAAACACATAAAAATAAATGAAGAGCAAAATCAAAGAAGATAAGTAAGGAGACAGATCTTTTTCAGAAAGGAAGGGAACCAAGAGATGGGAGGGGAAGTGGATGGAACAAAGAAGTAGGAGATGTTGTGTACATGTACCCATTCCCTACCGGGAAAGTCACTGTTACATATTACTAATATGTACTGATAAAAATTTTTTAAATATTGAATTTGTAAAAAAAAAAAGATGGAGAATAGTAGTCATCTGGGGTTGCTATGGGAGGGTTAGGTAGATGTTGATCAAGATACAAAATCTCATTTTAATAGAAGGAACTAATTTGAGAGGTATAACATAATGCAGGTATAACAATATCAGTTTTGAAAATTGCTGTGAATAAACTTTAAATGTTTTTTTCACAGTATACATTCTGTTGCCATCCCACACACATACATGTTTCAAAGTATCACACCATACATATAAATATGTACAATTTTTGAAATTTAAATAAATACATAAAAATGTTAAAAACTTTTGTGTACAATATCTTAAATAAATTCTATAAAGCCATGAAGCAACTAATGAGAAATTTGTACAGTGTTAATGTTCACTCCTTGACGTCATAATTCTGTACATGTTCTCACTTTACCATGGATGGTAACCTGAAAATTCATTTCCCAGTGTGTATTTAACACAAAAACGGTTTCATCTGCTGATTACTATGTCTACATCTTTTGTTTGGCCCATTTCTTTTCCTTATGTTTTTAAGCACTGAAGTTTATATGTAAATAGTTGTAATTTTACAAGTTATTCTTCACAAGCTAAAATTATGACAACTGATATAAATTTTACAGGACAAGAAGGTTTATTAGGTATTTGTAAAAGCATAAGATACAGGCATTGAAAATTTGAAATTTTGACTTAATATTTGCTTAATAAGATTTTTAAAAAGTCATAGGAACACATTCTTGTATCATTTAAATCTTTTCAGACTTTATTAATTGCTGTCAAAATAGATTTAGTAAAGAAAAAGAAGATGGGGAATGTGTAGTTTTTTAACGCTTACTTTTCAGAGAAGAATAGCCTTTTACTAAAGAATAAGACAAGTTTCTCCTGAAGATATTTCATATACCAGAATTTGTAGACTACTAATTGGAGATTTTTATTAGAAAGAATAAAAACAGAAATATAGAATCTTGTTAACCAAAATGGTTATGTATTGTAAGCAGTATAATTTAATGAAGTGAGAAGAGTAGATAAGTTGAACCAATACGTTTTGCTAGGTTTTCTTTGAGTAAACAATTAATTGGCTTTTGAGTTTGACATAAAAACATTCATTCTGCCCACACTAAAGTGGTATTTATGGTGACAATTTCATATATTCCACGATTATATAAGTGTTACTCAGTAGTAGTAGATGTTTGAGAAACGACAAAATTAACTGTCACAGATACAAAACTTGGAGCCACAGAGGTTATTTTTCTCTTTTATAAATGCTAGAGCAGCATTTAGATGTAAAGCATATATTGTGGCTGTGATTAACATGATAGAAAATTCCGCAAAATTACAAAATTTTGAAGTTTCTGGAAGACAGTATAACAGTAAAAAAATTACTGCAACATTGTATGGACTTTGAATAAAAATTATGTAGAATGAAAAATTTAACAAGATAAATACATTTCTTAAAATGGTTTGCTAATATTCCTTATTAGAAATAATTTCCTTCTTAAATTGAAAAGCATTAGAAATCTTTATAAGTTTTAAGCTAATAAGAAAGTTGCATAAGAGTATATAACGTCTGCAACCGGTTAGGTAAGGAGGAGACAGAAACAGCCTCATTTGCAGGTAAAATACATTTATATCTTGAGATGTCAGTTACCAGGCCCCCGTTGCCTCTTGGTGATTCAAGCTTTAATGAAATAATAAATGTCCGTGCAGCATAGTCCTGCTCTTCTCCCCAGAGGGCAGCAAAAGCGTCCTGAGACCGATCTTGGATGTTGGCCACGGCCCACCTGCAACAGTGGGTTCTGATTTGCTGGAGCGGTGCTGGACAGGTGCAAGGGCGTGCAGGGCACCCGGCTCACACACACGTACAGTATTATGCACATCTGGAGCAATGTCAAAGCCATAATTAACATAAAGACATATTCTTTCACTATATTTTTAGTCTCCAAACTCCCAGAGCAGAACACAATATCATTTTCTTCTGAAACGTATCTCTTCAACACTTAAAATAATGCTGATTTACAGAACTATTAACAATACTTTCCATCCATTCAGCATTCCAGCAACCAAATAAAAATAAACATTGGCATTTAAACACACTTTACATCACTTATTTAAAAACTGAGAATTCTGTAATTATATCAAGACACTACTGATAGAATTAGCCTTGAGGAAATTAAGTTCAGATAACCTAAAGCAACTGGAATGAAACTGAAAAATAAATCATTTTCAGAAATCTCTAATGTAAATACATTACAACTGTATCAAAAGGACATAATTTTCCCTTCTTAATGTATTTATTATATAATCTGAGATATTTGCATGATCTTTATGCTAAATATTGTTTCCTTTGATGATATCTACAAACTTGTAGCTAAGGGATATATACATGTGGAGAAATCATCTCTTCTAATATTCTGCCAATACCTGCTTTGGTGATAAATCCAAAATCTTTTATCCAAGAAACGAATAAAAAAGAAGAGAAACGCTTTTTCTTACTGGAGTCCTGCCATGAACATTAGTTCCTCTATTCTATTTTCATTGAATTTACAGTGCAGTGTATCTCTCATCTCTGTGCAGTATCTGTTACACCTTTGATTCAGAATGTTCCCTAAAGGAGCATGTGTGGAAGGCTGGATCCTCAGTTGGGGCTGCTATTGGAGAATAGCGCAGCCTTCAGGAGGGACTTGCATGAAGTAGGTTGCCGGGGGCCTAGCCTTCTACCTAGTTTCTCTCTGCTCTTTCCCTTTTCTTTCCCTTTCTATTTCTCTGTCTTCCTTTTCACCTGTTTCTTTGTCCTTTCTCTTTTTATTTCTTTCCCTGCCACCCCACTTCACTGTCCCCTTTGCCCCCTTCCTCTTTTCTGCCCCTCCTTCCTTCCTGTCCACCAGGAACTGAACAGCTCTGCCCAACCACTGTTCCCCGGGCTGCGACTCTCTTGTTTAAAGCTGGCTTCAAAGCAATGGAGTCAACCATCCGTGGACTGAGATCTCTGGAACTGTTAGCCAAAATAACTCTGTCTTCAAGTTGGTTCCCTCAGGGGTTTTGTGAGAGAGTTGAGAACCTGATTCACAAAGTGTCTTTTCATGCAGTTTACTTTTCTGATTCTGAAAACTTAGAATGAAATATCAACAGGACTTTTAAAACAAAAATAATTCAGTAATTTGAGTAGTAAATATGACAAAAATAAAATAAAGATGGAAGGGAAATGGTATTGCTTTGAAATTATTTTCAGAAATTTTAGAATAGAAATGTATTTCTTCTATATATTTCATTCCTCAACTTCTGGAGAATCTGTGAAGTATTTAACGTTCTTATAAAGTTTTACTTTTTACCTACAAGTGATTCTAGTTGAACAAAATATTAAGTGAACTAAAGCAACAAAAATAAAACCCAGGTTAATAATCAACCAAAGAAAAGGAAACCTTGAAATAGTTTTATTGGAAAAAGTAATGAGAGCATATTTAGTGTACACTTTCTCAAGATCCGACTGAAATACATACAGGGTAAAAAGTACAAAAGCAAAGAAAAATAAACATGAGCAAATATTTTATGAATGATCTACACAGAAAGCAAATTTTACAGAAAATAAGCTTTCACAGAAATATAAGATTTGTAACAGTTGTTTCTACTGTATAATTTTTCAATGATTGTTATCTAAAATATGAGAGCCAAAATTGATTTTTTTCTTTAACTAAGTTTATTAATATGTTCATTGCAGGGAATTTGTACCTGTACATGATAGTTTTGATTTCTCTTTTTTCCCCCATTCCCTGTCCTTCCTTCAGTCCAACTTTCCCTCCCTGTTTACAAAGCTTTGTTTCCATTCTATCCTTTTTTAATCATTTCATTTACTTTTTCTTTCCTTCCTTTTTCACTTTCCCCACCCTGGTTCCTCTTTCCTTCTGAACAATTTCTTTGCATTTCACAATATCTATCCTACATTTTGGTCCTTATTTGCTCTTTCAGTTTCTTACACCAGGGAGACAATATGATATTTACATATGTGGATCTGATATTCTTAAGAATATGGTTTAAAATTGCATCATTTACCTAGAAATGTCTCAAGGTTATCCTTCTTTATAGTACAGAAGTACTCCATTGTATAAAAACACCCACATATCTTCTTTTTCCATTCCTTAGTTGATAGGAATTTGGGTTGTTACCACAATGTAGCTATTATAAACTATACTGTGACAAATAAGGGTGAGCATATATCACTGGGCTATGATATTTTTAATTCTATCTGAAAGATACCCAGAAAGGGGATAGCTGACTCAAATGGGACCTCTAAGGCTGGATTTTGAGGAATCTCCATACTAATTTCCACAGTGGTTGCACCAGTCCACACTCTCAATAGCATTCTTCTACACAAATAACAAACCAGTGAAGGGGGAAATTGGGGAAACCACACCCTTGACAATAGTATCCAATGAAATTAAATACTTAGAAATGAATCTACAAAGGGGGTAAAAGATCCATACACTGAAAATTACAGTACTCTGAAAAAGGAAATTGAAGAGGATGTCAGAAAATGAAAAGATATCCCTTGCTCATTGATAGGAAGAACCAACATAATAAAAATGGCCATACTCCCAAAATTATTATACAGATTTAAGGCAATCCTAATCAAAATATCATTAGCGTACCTCACAGAATTACAGAAAACAATCTTAAAATTCATTTGGAACCAGAAGAGACCTAGAATGGCAAAAGTAATTCTCAGCAACAAAGGCGAGGTAGGGGACCTTACAATTTCTGACTTGAAATTATACTACAAAGGTACTGCAATGAAATCAGCATGGTACTGGCAAAAAAACCCCCAAAAAACCCAAAGACAGACCTGAGGATCAGTGAACCAGATTAGAAGATGCAGAAACAACTCCAAACACACTCAGCCCCCTTATCTTTAACAGGCCCCAAATATGTTCACTGGAAGAAAGATATGCTCTTGTTTACTTTTTTTAATTTTAAAGAAAATAGTACAAAAAAAAGAATAAAGCAAAATACAAACATACAGAAAAAGGGAAAGATGCTTTTTAATAAATGGTGCTGTAAAAACTGACTCTCCACATGCTAAAGACTAAAACTAGACCCATGTCTATCACCATGCACTAAACTAAAGTCAAAATGAATCAAACATCTAAAACAGATACACAAATATGCTGGAAAAGAGAATAGGTACAATTCTTGAAGACATAGATGTAAACAAAGATTTTTATGAACAAAACAGCACAGGAAATAAAACAAAGAATCAATAATTGGGATCTCATTAAGCTAAAAAGCTTTTGCACAGCAAAAGGAATCACTAACAGAGTGAGAAGACAACCCAAAGAATGGGAAAAATTTTTGCAAGCTGTCCCTCACACAAAGGATTTATGTCTAGAACATATAAAGAACTGAAAAACGTTAGACCCCCAAATTTAAAGACTCATGCCAAAACTGGGCACCTGAAATGAATAAACACTTTTCAGAGGAAGAAGTATAAATGGCAAACAAATAGATGAAAAATGTTCAACTTCACTGATCATTAAAGAGATGCAGATTAAAATTGAATTTTTAAAAATACAAGTATAAAACATAATGACGTGACAAGTAAGCTGACATATCTCAGAAAAAAGGAAAATATTATACTGAAAACAATTGGCATCTTGGAGGCCTCAAAAGTCAGAGCAAACATGAGCAAATCGATTTAGTACATGGTGTTCAGTCTAGAGAGAGTAAAGACTGAAAAGTAAGACACGTAAAACTGTCATAGGACAAGATACATGGAGAAGCAACACACCAGAACCTCATGATAAAATAATTTCAAAAAATCAAACAGGAACAGGAAATATATCTGAGACCATAGTTTAAAACAACACACTGAGTCCCAGGAATATTTGGAAAAATTAGCAAATTCAGAATGTATTCTAAAAGAAAAACTGAATTCAGCAATGAAAAAAAAGAAACTTCAAAAGTTTGGAGAAGAAAAATGACCAAAGGAGGTCAAATATTAAGACACCCTTACAATTCTCTGAAGTAGCATTAGATACCAGGTTCCAGAGGAAGTTTGTCTGAAAATATTGTAGGGCAATCTAAGACCTCAAAGTTTATGCTGTCTTACAAATCAAAAATTCCTTAGCAATGTACATCCTAGGAAATTTTGGAAAATCTTATCAGAAGGCAGATTTCAGTTATCCTGGAGATATATCAAAACAGAATCACACTCAAGAATGGAATGAACCATGTAAAGTGACTAATGCTTTCAGAACCCACAAGCACCTAGAATTAAAGTTTCTTCACTGTGTAAAGAAAAAAATGGCAAACAATGGAAACATTCCTAACTTTGGCATCCTCATAGTCTGCCATCAGAGTAAGTACTGTACCAACAAATACAGTGCAGGTAAGAATGTTAAGAATGCATTATTTGAAAACAAGGATTTAAGACAATGTGTAAATTGGAATCACAGAGTATTTAAAGCTAGGAACTCTCTAAATTTTTGAACTTATATTTCATTCTTTTCATTGGTTTTAATTTGACATCAACTGTATCTTCTTACAAAGCATTTATGTAATTATCTTCAACTTTAATTCTCATTCTTTCAATAAAGTTTAAACTTAATTATTTGAATTAATATGGCACAA
The DNA here is from genome assembly GCA_004027595.1 of Dinomys branickii. Classification (NCBI taxonomy): domain Eukaryota; kingdom Metazoa; phylum Chordata; class Mammalia; order Rodentia; family Dinomyidae; genus Dinomys; species Dinomys branickii. The sequence continues at coordinate 974 of PVLD010002349.1, read as the reverse complement.
TTTTAACAACATTTACAGTAAAATTGTGCTTCTGTGAAGTTTTGTCAGTATTCTCTGTGTTAAAGAAAATTTTGAAAAGATGCTTATCTGCTCTGAAGAATGAGTTGTCACAGGAGGTAGAATAGCAAATGTTTATTAAAATAACTTCTTGTTTTATGTTACTTGATAATGTTTACCTACTATATGTTTCTTTCTTTGAGAAATAAATTGAGAAATTTCTTACACAGTACACACACAGATATGTTCTAATATTTGTGCATGTGTGTGTGTGTGTGTATGTGTGTGCGTGCCTGTGAATGTGTGTGCTGTGGAAGGGACAGCCTTTGATTGTGAAAAGGCTTCATTTTTCTTGTGAATAGTTCTGTTGTTTTAAAATGTGAACCCTTTGACATATTTACTATTTCTACATTTATTTTATTTAAATTTTACACACACACAATTCAGGTGCTTGCACAAGCCATAAAAGAAAAAATTAATATAAATATATTTGATGTGTATTTTGGATTAAAAATAAGCCCACAAATAAATTAATTACCTTGTTAAAATTTTATTGTATTAAATATAAGAAATATGATATTAAACTAAAGTTTACAGCCATATAACAATAAAGCAAAATGAAAAATATTTCTGATCGACAAATAAGTGAGTAAAATAATTTGAACAAAAGCAACCTGATAGAAATCTTTATTACATACAATAAAAACCAGGAATATAAAACAATTCTTAGGGACCTAAATGAGCTACATACTTTTGTGTAATCCTGTCCACATATTGACTCGCCACTTCCGAAGTAATTCTGAGACAATGGGTTAACAGGATCCTGGGAATTCACACTAATGTCTACAATGAGGAGGAAGCAGGCCAGGGCTGGGGATATAGCTCAGTGGAATAAGCACCTGCCTAGGAGGAGCAGGGTCCTGAGTTCAATCCCCAGTACCACCAAAAAAAAAAAAATAAACTATTTTTCTAGTGGC